>JAWDGP010004263.1:3010000-3035000 GCA_033675545.1 Elysia crispata | reverse complement strand
TTCTTCTTCTTCTTCTTCTTCTTCTTCTTCTTCTTCTTCGTCTTCTTCTTCTTTTTCTCTCGCTCGCTCACTCTTCCTGTTTCTCTCTCTATCTTTGTCTCTCTTTACACTCTAATTTTTATCATTCTCTTCATCTCTCTGACTCACTCTCTCTTCTTCCTCTCTCGCTCTCTCTCTCTCTCTCTCTCTCTCTCTCTCTCTCTCTCTCTCTCTCTCTCTCTCTCTCTTTATATTTGTCGGTCATTGCTTCTCTGTCTCTTTTTCATTCACTTTAAGTGTCTTTTGATTTAATTGTTGGTAATTATCATCAGCTATTTATATGCTTAGGGGACCTGTTGTGTAAAAATTGTCAAAATTTGCTCAAAATTAGTCGCCTCTCAAGAGTAACTTTTTAGCTACCAAAGTGTTTTCACCGAAGAGCGAATAGGGATGGATGGCAACTTTTTTGTAAAATTATGTAACCCCATTAAAAAAGTGTTGTGAACATGACTATGAATCGAGAGTAAGTGTAGCATCCATAATCTCTTCTCCAGTAAAATATAGATTCTATAAAAGGCCTAGATAGTAGCAAAATGTTCAACCTAAGGTACTTCCTTTTTTTCTGTGAACCTGGTTGTTTCTCTCTGGAAAAAGAATTGACATTTAACGGTTTACTTTCGTAGATAGACTCGCATGAGCGATATCAAATTTATTCATTAATTGTAGGCGAATATCTTTATCTTTCGTTCTAAAGCTAAATCTGAATACCCGGTACCCGTACAGAAAATCTTAGCTTGAAACACGGGTGTTCATGTTTGATCTATTGAGTCCTGGAAAAAGTAGGCTCATTTATTTTTTTGTTCGTATAGATTATTTCGAGTTATGCTCATTTGCCCTCAAAGCAGGACTTCGTTATATTAGGAAGATGAACTTTTCAGAAAAGAACAAAATTCCAGTATTTTCTAAGTCACACAGCTATAAAACAGGCACATCTAGATCGAATCATATCCACACTTTGAAAAGATAACATAATGTTAAAATACGATATTGATTCTGCTAGTATTTATTTCGAAAACAATTTTAAAATTTGTCTTTTGGTCGAACAAATAGAAATATAGAAACCTAATTACATAGAAATCAATAAGACATACAATTTTTATTTGGAAAAAGATTATACCCCATGCCTTAGATTGAATTGATAAAAGAAAAATAGCTTTCCGATAACCGTAAGCTAATGATACCTGTTCTTTACTCACTACGGTTATTACAACCGATAATCGGAGGTTAAATAGATTATAATAGTAATCGATTATAGGTTGAAAAGTTTTATCTCATTCGAGTGACGGTTAATTTTGCTATAGACGTAAGTATAACTTTTGCACATTCCTTTAGTGAAAAGATTACTTTTCTGAATTGATGGATACTTCATTTACCGTTCTTTATCAAATTTATTTGAAATGAAAAAAAGAGCTCAAAATTGTTGCTCACCTCAAAGCCTATAATAAGAAATATCTAAGAAAATAGGTGCGCTCTATTTAAGCTCTGTAGGATTCCCTTTTGCGCAGATATTATAAGCATTCGTTGACCCCTCACAATATAAATAACCGTTCATCATAGTAATTATTGTACGTGAAATATAACACTGTATTCACTTAATAAGCGAGGCTTTTCACTGATATTATACCACGGAAAACAGTCTCTTTGTTTCTCGTCAGTTACAGTGATACTGTCCATTGACTCGTCAGCACCTCTTTGTGTGTAAGACTTCGTTTGCTATTTAAAGACACCTATAGACTATACAAGGTAATATGTAATATTATTGTTATAACTGTTAACTGTTAGATTTCACCCTTTCCACCAATCGCTGTTTCTATTTCGAGGAGTCCTCAGCAAAAATGAATGCAGTGAAAGTCAGCAATATTAGATTCTCCAAATAATATAACATTCCTGACAAACTTACTCCGGAAAATTGATGATGTTTTCAATTGAAAGTATCTTTATATAGCTTGGAGGATTTGTCCTGATTTAGTAAGTTACGTGTTAAATTATTTTTTGCCGACGGATTAAAAAAAAACCTTACACATTTGAGGAAGTTTGATGGATATCAAGATTTTAAAACAATCACTAATTTGTTAAAAGTAAAAAAAAAAATAAAATAATTTAGAGGACTTTGCATAATTAGTCTAAAATTGAAACATCTTGTTGCATTTAATATAAATGTGAAAATCTTCATTGGTTTGTTTCATTTTATTTTCTTCACAAGCTTTTCTTTTTTTTTATAATTCACTAATTAAAATGCGCGCATAGAAAGAGAAACATGCGTGATTGTTAATATTTAATAGTAGAATCTGTCCGAACACGCGAGAGGCATTGCTCTTTCTTGAATAAAAAATAAACTTAGGATTTAACATCATTTAACCCCCCCCCCCCCCCCCCCCCCAAAAAAAAAAAAAAAAAAAAAAAATGAATAAATAAAAACCTGTCACAATCGGCGAATCGTAAAAAAGGCATATTTATGATAAATTGATGTATTTCATTTTGTTCTTGTTGTTGTTGTTGTTGTTCATAATCGAAAGTCAAATACAATAGACATAATTATACATGTATGAATTCGAAATATTTTTTTAGTATCCGGGTTTAGACAAAGTACTCGGAAATTAAACTATATTTATCTCCTATATATTGGATAACATAGCAATCAATGTTTGCTAAGTCATGTCAATGATAAATCAGATTATTGTCGTTTCTCCAGTTTGATTATCAAGGCTTGTGTCCAGCATATTCTTCTTGGTTAACGTTGTTGTTTAGCGTAAAAGATAAACAAGACGCTCTCATATCAAAATTATTGCTCATTGCGCTAAAGAGAGCATAATGCAAGACTCAATTTTGCAATTTGACGTGTCTTTTATGTAGAACTGAAAACAGTTTTAATCTAAGGTATAGTTTTCCATTAAATGCAAATGGCAGATGGCAGATGCCTTTTAGTTAATATTTAACATTAACAAGCCTCCGCTCTCTTAAATATCATCCAGCGTTCACAGACATTTCGACTTCCAAAATGTGAAGCCCCACTGATCGTGCAAATTTTTAATCCAGTAAATTTTATTTACTCCAAACTCTTGCAATCTGTATAGCTGTATAACTATCAATGTTTCAGTGTTGGTAGTTGCTCTGCGTTCACGGGCTTTCAAGTGGAGATTGCTTTTGATATCGAAGACACAAAGAAATTTCTAAAGATATGGCGTGGATCCAAGTAGTTGTAACCAACTATCGACGATAGAGCATTGTTCTATCATATCATATCAAGTAGAGACAAAGATATAGAAAGGCGGGAGTAGAAGGTTAAAACTCATTTTATTGACATGCATCATAATTATGTCGCCATCTATTCTTCTTGTAGCTTCCATACCATCTCCTTTCATTTTTAAGGGGACTTCAAGGTTTAAGAACCATCAGACTTATAATTTTTCAATTCATATCCGTGTTCATTAAGCTAAACTTTCAGAATATAAGATATACAGAAAGTTTATTAGTACGCTTTCATACATTAAAAATATCATCATATAATAATGTCTACCGTTTCTAATCCGACTGTTTTTGCTGTATTTGCAAATGCCACATTCTTAATTTGGTTTAAAGCGTATGTCCCAAAAAGAGCTGATTGGTATAATTTAATTTTTTTTTCACAACAGTTTTTTGCGAATACAGGATGAAATGCTATCCCTTACTAAGAGCAAGAGAAAAAATCTTATACATAAGAGTAAATATTTAACTGTAAATGCGCTACATGTTAACACTAATAGTTAATACTAATAGTATTGGTTAGATATAATCACCTACTTTGTTATTAGTATTATCATTATTATTATTATTGTTGTTATTATTATTATTATTATTATTATTATTATTATTATTATTATTATTATTATTATTATTATTATTATTATTATTATTATTATTATTATTATTATTATTATTATTAATCGTAATCGTTAACAATATTTTTCTTTAATTCTCAATATTAATATTGTTCATTTATATATGAATTATATGATTACCATTTTTGTTACAATAATAGATTTGTAGCATCGTTTATTAATTTTTACTCAAGAACTGGTATGTTTACTGTTCTTGTCCTCGTTTCCTCTGTCCATTGTTTGTTTATTCAATTTTTTTTTCGAATATTTTTGCTCCTTTACCCTTGAAATCCACTTTCCTTTTCTGTTATTATGATTGTTTGAAATGCTCGTTTTGAGCTTTGATTGGATTACGAACCTCAAGACTTTGCACTGGTGCCCTGTTTGTTGACTGCTCTCCTCCAGGTCCAAAGTTTCTTCCGAGGCTGGCTCTGTCGACGCAGGTGGAAACAGATTGTGGAGCTTTACATCCGGTCACCGCACGCAGAGAGCATGCGCAAAAGGAACAGCATTGTTTTCAGGTATCATGGGGGCTTGTCCGCTTTAATACGTTTTAAATAAGGCTTGAACGGAAAATGAAAAGTTAAACCATAACTATTCTCACAAGTTTATAAATTGTTTATCTTTCCTTAGTTGGCATTTTAGTGTAAATGCGAGTCCAAGCTGGACAGGTCGGTGCCATCTAGAAAACGAACTAAAGTATCATGGGGAATTGAAGGATAAAAATATGTGGACATGACTAACTCACAAGTCAAAATGTGTCCTTGAGAAGAGGTTCAGTTAAAAATAAACAGTTTCGTTTTATTCAATGCAATGGGTACTTATCAAGTCATTATGGTATATATTTTTAAAAGGATAAACCATTTATTTCATTTGAAAGGGCATGTCACTAGAATTGGTTTCAATCACATGGTTGTAATTTATTTTTAATTTGCTTTCTTTTTCACTTATTCCCTTTGTTGCAAATGTTTTTGTTTTTGTTTTGTTTTTTGTTTTTTGTTTTTGTTTTTTGTTGTTTTGTTGTTTTTTTTGGATTAGTTTTTTATTTATTTATTCATTTTTTTTGTTTTGCTTAGGTTGTTTTTCTTTTTTGTTTTTCTTTTCTTTTTCTTTACTTGGTGGGAGGGGAGGGTTGTTTTCATTCTCTTCTAACTTGAACATCGCATGTTGACGTAAAACAAAATCTTTTCTAAAATCTTCGGCATAATTTTTTTAAACATATCTTTCTTTCTCTTTTTAAAACTATTAGGCAACATTAATTTTCTTTATGTGCTAAAAGCTTCCTCAAAAAACCCAACAGAATAATGTTCAACTTCTATATCCGTTCTTTGTTATAATGTTATCTCAAGCTGTGTATTACTTAACAACTACGACTATCAAAATAACTTTTTGGAAATTAGTTTATCAAAGGCAACAAGATAGAAAATCAGGTTTTCAGACATGTTCCTTACAGTAAATTTTGGTCACGCCAAGCAGTTTTGTTTTTACAAATATATTCTGGTCCAAGGATTATTTTCAAGTTTTAATGCAAAGAAAAGTATTTTAGACTGACACCTGAACGCATTTGCTCACTTTCCTTCCAATGGTTCTCCGAAACCAAAACCTTGTTTATAACAGTTCTTTCTTTAGTCATTCAAGGCACTGATTGTAGTTCTTATTTTTCTGCTTTATCTGATGTAACAAGATCCAAAGCTTATCTTCAATAGGTGAATTCAAACTATAATTTAAAATACCCGTGTAATTCTACTTCTAAACAAGACAACAAAAGAGTCTTTGCACTTCTTTTAACATGATTTAAAGATTCGTTATTCCTGTTCCTATAGCATGGTAGAATGCGAAGAGGAGTACAACAGACAGCTGTCTTGTCTTGTCACGTGCTTCCTGAGACCACTGCGCATGGCTGCCAGTTCCAAGAAACCACCTATCACCCATGATGATGTTAACTCCATCTTTCTCAACAGGTAATGGATTGTGGTTGTCATAACTTATCGTGACTCAGTGGCTTAACTGCCCAGTAATAACAGTGCTGTACGCAAGATTTGCTACTCGTAAAGCATTTCAAATGTTCTTTTGAAACAGAGGGCGTGCGTTTACATTATTTTAAGTTACTAACATCTTGCTTGTACCAAAAACTATTGTATAAATATTATGTGGTAACTGTCTTTACAACAATTTGAAAAATTTAAGAGATAATGATATCAGCATTTTTCTTTTGCAAAAGCTGTCTCAGAGATATCAACTTAACAGTTACATTCTATTTATAATGTTTGTGTTTGGTTTACATACAAACAAAATATCAAGGTCTTGAAAATAATAAACGTCTACCTTGATATTTCGAACGTTTTCATCCTCAGTGAAACCCTTCTGTTCCTACACCAAATTTTCTTGAAGGGTCTTACCGCCCGTCTTGAGAATTGGCCCACGCTTGTTTTAGGTAAGACTTTTTTTGTAAGCTGACCTTTGCAGTTAGAAGCGTCTGGACTCTAAAGGCTAGATTCATTAAAGGACATTTTTCCAGTGTGAAAAGGTCACCTGAGATTTTTAGATCCATAGCTGTGTCACTGCTGTCTGAGTCATGAAGTCCTAAGTTTGAAACCAAATACCAATTCTCTTTGTGCCTTAATTTGATTGTAATGTAATCAGATAGATCCCATTTTGTCTCAATTCTTTTTAAAAACCCACGCATTGAAAGCAGCTTTGGAACAAAATCAGTTTTGAATCTATTAATTGAACCAAACCAACTTGAGTCTAGAGGTCTAAATTCATATCTGTGCATCAGTATAAGTTTAAAAATTATGTTATGAAAAAATGGTTGTAGGGCCTACGCATACATATATACAATTTTACAAATTGCCAACTAGATTAAAATTCTTTGCTCATTTTTATAACGGGATTTATACAATACAGGTGACTCTGTTAAAGAGGGCTGGTCTCAAACAGTATCCTACGTTTACAAAAATGTCTTCCGTCACTTCAGGGCTGATTTCTTCTCACAATTATTATAGCGAGTAGAGTCCTAGGGCCGATAACAAAGAAAATGTGTTACTCAAGTCACTTAAGGTTTTCTCCCTCTCCTAAATCACAGTTGGATTATTTTGTCGTACATCCTTATATTCAATTTTCCCTTTGACATTTTGCTAATTGAGAAGGCTTTTACTGTACACTGACCAGTACAAATAACTATTGTCAATTTCCAATTCTCTCTCTCTCTCTCTCTCTCTCTCTCTCTCTCTCTCTCTCTCTCTCTCTCTCTCTCTCTCTCTCTCTCTCTCTCTCTCTCTCTCTCTCTCTCTCTCTCTCTCTCTCTCTCTCTCTCTCTCTCTCTCTCTCTCTCTCTCTCTCTCTCTCTCTTTCTCTCTTTCTCTGTCTATCTTTCTTTCTCCTTTTTTCTCTCAATCACTATCTCTTCTTCACTCTATCTGTCGTATATCTGTCTCTCTCTCTTTCTGATATCATTTTTTTTTCATTTTTAAAGCACCATGGTGAGCTATGATTTAAAAGATCACTCTGTGTTATAACAGAAGGGGGAATAAGAAAAGAAAAGAGATTTATGAAGTGGGACAGAAAAGAAAGAGAGAGTTGAAGAAAGAGGAGCAGACAAGAAAAAATGGAGGAAAAGAAAAAGAAATTTAGAAAGATAAGAAGTAAAAAAAAAAAAATTAGGGCTGAAAGGCAATTTGAGGCCAGCTATGTCGAAAAAGGAAAAAGGTCCTCTCATCTTTCATATATACTGTGACATTCACTTATTCCCCGTCTTTCTTCTTCTGGTGCAGGTGATCTGTTTGACATGCTGCTCCCCATGTTGAGTATCTACCAGGAGTACGTGCGAAACCATCACTACAGCCTTCAGGTTTTGGCTGAGTACAAACAGAAGTTTGAGTTCAACAACCTCCTGAAACGCTACGAGGAGAAGCCTGCATGCGAGGGGCGCACGTTAGAGACATTTCTTACTTACCCTATGCACCAGGTGAGTGAGTCTAGTTGTGTCTAAGTTTTTTTTTCTAAGGTATTTTATAATATTTTCGTGTTCATTTACTACTTTAAATGTACATGTGAAACCCGATCCTGAGATGTATTAAAACTGCTTTTAAGTAGAATTGTTGAGCATCATTTAACCACAATGTCAGTGTGTAAAATGATCCAAAATTTATTAAAAGTTGTGACTCAATTTGCACCAAATTTGATCAACACTACTAATATTTCTATAAAAGAGAAACAAGCATGAAAAAAAATGCGCATTTTTACTCTAGAGGCAAAAATTTCGATATCCTTAGTTTGATTCGTTCAAGCTGTGCACAATTGAGACGAGCTGTTTTTCTCCTCAGGAGGTCTTAAAGGTATGGTTGTAAATGAGATGGGTTATAGATTATGATGTTAAACTATTCACGCCCGCAGGTTCCCAGGTACATTATAACCCTGCACGAGCTGCTGGCTCACACGCCACACGACCATGTCGAGAGGAAAAGTCTGGAGTTTGCCAAGAGTAAGCTCGAGGAATTGTCCAGGGTGAGTTGGCTAATCTCCCTTACAAGTTTTTAGACCTCCGCAAATTTCTTATTTTATCTATTGATCTCATCGTCTAGCCTTGTACTTTCATAAGAATGGAGAAGGATCATTTGGGTTAATTTGGTTTTAGAAAAGTATTTAGTTCAATATTTCTGACGTTTTAACTGCCACTGCAATAGCTGTTTACTTATCAAAATGTAAATAATAATAATAATAATAATAATAATAATAATAATAATAATAATAATAATAATAATAATAATAATAATAATAATAATAATAATAATAATAATATCTCTTTGGGATTCAATTCTTTCTTCATCCAAACCTCTGCCATACCTCGACCCATACTCTCACATACTCACACACATACATTTGGAGTCATAAAAGAAAGTTAATGATTAGCCTCCTGTACACTAAAATATTTCTATGGCAAGCGTCGGAAACAAAGCTAATATACTTTACTATTTTACCTGAACACATCATGCTTGTTTCAGGTAATGCACGATGAGGTCAGCGAGACTGAGAATATTCGCAAAAACCTCGCCATAGAGCGGATGATCGTGGAGGGATGCGACATTCTCCTCGATGTCAACCAGACATTTGTGCGACAAGGTTGGTCTTTTCGCTGTAGTCAGTTGCTTATGTTTCAAACCTATGAAATATTGAAAGGTCGGCAGTATAGACACTGTATACGCTAGTATGTGCGTGAATTTTTTTTTTCAAATGTTTTATATTATCTCTCTTTTTAATTCCCATTTCCTCCCTAACTTTCTATTCCTATCAGTCTCTTTCTTTCTGCCTCTTTCCACTCTTTCTTTATGTGACGATTTACTTTAATACCTACCAATTCAATTAGCTATTTTTTTGTCTACCCATCTAGCTGTCAAGCTATCTGTATTTATATTAACATCATTATATCAACCATATTATTACAAAGTTGATTGTGTATAGATACAAAATACAAAATATAATCTACCCTAAGCCTTATTCGTTTTAATTACCAATCTATTTGTTTACCCTAACTGTCTGCTTGTCATATACTGTTTATCTAAAACAACTTTGTTTAATTATCTTTTTACTTGTTTGTTGAATTTTGCAACTATCACCCTTTCAAAACCATAACAGTTACTCTGTTGATCAGTGCAATTAATTGTATTTTTTATTGATGAAAAATTAATTTCAGGAAGGCCATTATACCCTGTCAAAAATAAAATTTATTCCAAAGTGTAAAGACTCATTTGCTTTAATATTAATAACTATCTGTCAATGTAATTATTTTAACCCATTAATTTCATAGTGTTATTTACTGTTTTACATTCATATTCAACTGATAACACTTTTAAGACTTTTGTTACGTCTCATAATAAACATTCAAAGGGAATACATTCAAAGGCAATTTTACAAATCTCTAGGCAACTGCAAGTAATAAAACTATATTAATTTCAACTGCTAACGATAATGTTATATACAGATTGAGCCTGAATTCTCTTCTACCTTATTAAATTTCTAATAAAATGGAATCCAGAAGGAAATCTATGACAGTATGAGCACTTATAAATTTAAATCTTGAATTTATCAAACACACTGCCCGCGAATTGTAAGCGATGACAACCTCCAATCTGATTCTCAATAATGTTTATAAACAAAGAAGATCTCTCTCTCTCTCTCTCTCTCTCTCTCTCTCTCTCTCTCTCTCTCTCTCTCTCTCTCTCTCTCTCTCTCTCTCTCTCTCTCTCTCTCTCTCTCTCTCTCTCTCTGCCCGTGGCGCTAGGCCTACTTGTAACCGTCCTAGCGGTGTCAGCTTGTACCCGGGTGTCCCATGCTCGTGTCCCTCCCGAGTCTGTCCGCCGGCCCACCCCAGCACTCGCTCGCTCCCGAAGGCATCCGTGGGATTGACTCACACAGCACGTGCAGCGCAGGGCGAGAGAGAGAGAGAGAGAGAGAGAGAGAGAGAGAGAGAGAAAGCGCAGATCGATAGCCAATCTCAGACGAGCAGTCTAGGCTAAGCGACTGTTGGATTCTCCACCGCCCAGTCTCTCTCTCTCTCTCTCTCTCTCTCTCTCTCTCTCTCTCTCTCTCTCTCTCTCTCTCTCTCTCTCTCTCTCTCTCTCTCTCTCTCTCTCTCTCTCCTTTTCTCTCTCTCTCTGTCTTGTATGTGTTTGTGTGGGCTTGATTGACAATTTCTCTATCTTCCAGCTGTTTGCGATTTTTTGTCTCTTTATACGGAGTTTCTAAACTTGCCAATGTCTGGGTAGTGTGTATACTGCACGCTGTCTCCTGTTGAGCGTCATGCGGCCTCAGCTTAACCGTGCCCTAGCCAGTCTTCTCCTTATATAGAAAGAAGTGCTCGCTTAGGTTGTTGTTTTTTCTCTCCTGTATTTGCATGAAGTCTATGGTGGTTTGCATCGATTATTTTTTTCTCTTTATTTCCTACATTATTCTACCTTGCACATTTGCTTGTAAATGTCTCTGTGCCTGTTTTTTGTCTCTATCTCTCTACCTAATTCTCCATTGGTTCAAATTTCACAATTATTTTCCATCACTTGTTACCGTTCTTTGTATCTCTCTCTTTCTCTCTCTCTCTCTCTCTCTCTCTCTCTCTCTCTCTCTCTCTCTCTCTCTCTCTCTCTCTCTCTCTCTCTCTCTCTCTCTTTCTCGCTCTCTCTCCTTCTCTCTCACATCATTTTAGCTGCCTCTAAATTAAGCAATTTCCTTCTCTTATCGGTCAACGAATTTGGTCATTTTTAACTTTTCTCTGTCGTATCCATGTTTAGCTGAATTTAATAAATACAAGAACACTTCCGAGCCAGTGCACACAATTATCTTACGAATAGCATCAGACAAGTAAATCTATGCTTCTAACTGATAATGTTTTGCGTGCAACTTGATACCCAGTATTAATTAACAACATTATTTTTTTTTTCCTTTTTTGCGATAAAATACTTGTGCGACCCGATAGTACACTGCCGAGTATGTCTCGAAGTGGGCCTCGTTTGTGGAAAAGGAAAAAGAGGGCGGAACATTTTTTCCCCTGGACCACGGCTATGTCGCCACATGTATCAGATTGCGTGTTGACGTCATGACGACAAAACTCGCCTTTCTGTCCACAAGATTTCTCGGTTGTTGGGGCGACGCACGCTACGTCAGTCGCACCGCCAATCTTGATTGTTTTTCGGTATAGGCTAGGTTGGAAAGAGAAAGAACTCGTGCTTAGAATGTTACATAAAATATTTTGGCTTCATGTAGACAACGGTATTGTTTTTTCATTAGTCAGCCATATTTCTTCCTAAATTAAGGGAAACGAAAGTAAAAATTGGTATAATATTTTTTATTTATATTGCTTTGGCTGCAGGAGACTATAAAGGGAGATGATGCAGTGGATGCTTGTTGGAGGGTGAATTCTCTCTCTGTGTCTCTGCATCGCTCTCTCTCTCTCTCTCTCTCTCTCTCTCTCTCTCTCTCTCTCTCTCTCTCTCTCTCTCTCTCTCTCTCTCTTTCTGTGTTTCTCTCGCTTTCTCGTTCTCTGTGTGTGTGTGTGTGTTTCTCTCGCTTTCTCGTTTTCTCTCTCTCTCTCTCTCTCTCTCTCTCTCTCTCTCTCTCTCTCTCTCTCTCTCTCTCTCTCTCTCTCTCTCTCTCGCTCACTCTTGCTCTCTCAACGTCTAGTTATATTTACATCCCTAGCGAGCCAACTGGCTGAATGATTAAATAAAAATTTGGTTGAGACAACAGTCCTATGCATATGATCAGCATCAAAGTATCTTTCTATCTATCCTTTTATCCATCCTAATATCTTTCTATCTTTCTCTCTGTATCTCTATCCTTCTTATCCAAGGTGATCAGGTAACCTCCTCAAAAACAGCTGTAGTTGATAAAATACTGAAGGCACCACAATTTAATGTATCTAATGTAACTGCTTTAGCAGAATGCAAAATTCAATTCAGGTGATAGTTATTTGTAAAAAGCTAGTTTCTTTTGTATCTTTGGTCTTATTTTTTTCTTTTTGTTATGGTTTCATTTTTAACGACCATTGTCTTAGAGCTTTTTTTATGTTAAACTGTTTTCACAAAATGTCGCAAACTGCACTGGTGCGACATACGAATAAAGTGGGGGAGGAGGGAAAGTTCCAATTAGACTTTATCAGTATACATTGGATGCAGAATTACATATAAAATAGAGTCAACAAATAAAAGTGCAAAATGAGTGTAGGAAAATTGGGGAGACGCTAACAAAATTACTGGTAAGACTAAAAGTTGGGAGGGAATTGTGAACGCTGAATCCTATTGTAAGCTCACTGCGGCAATTCTATTAGGGTCGGATCTGAGGCAAGAGCACTCTTCTATTATTAGAGACGATAGGCACTCGCCAAACTTCGAGTAGGAACAATGGCTGCTAAAGTAGCGAATGATGCGATAACATTACCCCAGAAATGCCGTGATATTAGGTTCCGTCATTCTTCAGGAATACAACAAAGAGGAAAAGTTGGGCGCGCTGGACAGCTTCAATAAATAAAATATTCGCTTCATGTGTTGAAGCTTTATTGATCATTAATTTAATAGCCTAAAGTTTTACTCGCCATTAAAGCCTTTAGGACAGTTCTGATGAGTCAGATGTAGAAAAAATACTTTTTTAAGTTTCCTGTATTTGCAATTTTAATGCAAACTTCAAAAATAGTTCAAGGTTTATAAAATTCAGTTATTCAGATCATCAACCAGTATCGTAATAGAAAAAAGGTTCACCATAGCATTAATAACTAACAGAAAAGATTGCCTCATTACTAGAAAGGGAAAAAAAACAACAAATGGTTTGTACTTTCTAAAATAAAACCTCTCTAGAAGAGCCATAACATTTTGTTATATGCTAACTAAGGTCCATAAAAACACAGCTTTATTATGGGAAAGTTTCAAACGTCTAATTCATTAATTCCAAATAAATTATATGTTTGTTTTCAAAACTTATAAACCAATGTCATAAAGCGTGAGAATTAATGTCCTTCATTACACATGGTTTTTATTCGGCCTAATTAAAAAGCCGCAAACTATAAGACCGCATTAGTAGCTAAGTGCCTTTCTTTTTGTCCTAGGATGTAGTGAGTCATGATTTGCTCCTATTCTCAACGCTCTAACCAAAATTCTCCCGCCAATCTAAGCCAAATAAAAACACGCGCACGCACTCTCTGCCTATGCTGTATCCGCCTGTCTGCTGCTGAGCGTGGTGGACCTAGCGTAGCTGGCAGTGAGTCTTTCCTCTGGCGGGTGCGTGTACGGCGATGGGAGCGACAGTCTGTGTTTGGACTCATCGATAATTTTCTTCCCGTGTTACTCCAGTTGCTTTTGGTTGTGAAATGTTGTGTTTACTATCCTGTTGGTGATTATTAGCATGATTCTCATATTAGGTTGTAACCGTCAGACTGGTTGTGTTTCTTGTATATCTATACCTCTTTGGGCTGTGCCCTAAACAGGCTCAATTTCCCATATACAGGGGGCACCAGTAATGTGGGACTCGCGAGAATTTGGCCAGTGTTGCCGTCACTTCGTATCATTAGTGTTGTCTGCACTGGTGTGTAGTGGCTTGATCCCGATCGTACCTGAGTAGGAACACAAAGTTTCTTATTCCGAATATTATTTTGCTACGAAGTGTGCTTTCCAATTTGTTGCGAAATCATTGGCACAATACCCTCGTGTTTATAGATTTACCACCATGAAAGGCCAAGGGAAACCAGAGGTAGAAATTAGCTTAAGCGTCCCTTGCGTTTCCAGGGCTAAGCTGGAACGGAACCGGTAGTTAGGAACACTAACCCAAGGATTCCCAGAAACATTGCTCTATCTTTACTCTAGAAGTAGATTAAAGAAGCTCATGTTATTGGTTCTAGTAGTTTTGTGAAACAAAGTTCTGCCACCCACCTTGATAATTTAGGAATATTGGTAAGACCTCGATCAGCCATGGGAGGTTACCTGTTTAGAACCGCAAGACAACTATGGCGCTGACTTGAACTCTTAAGCGAGGCAGTGTTTTCAGGTAATGAATTTTGGCAGTTTATTTTTGTTGCGTTATTACCAGTCTTTTTCGTAAAAGTACTACAAAAAGCTTTCAAAAGCACTGGTCTCATTCTTTTAAAATTGCCACAACAGATGAGGCCAGTGATCTGTCACACCAATTGAAAACATTACAAACCCAAAAAAAAAAAAAAAAAAAAAAAAAAGAAAAGGATCGTTATTCCTTTCAGATAGAAATTTCAATTGATTTCATCATTTATTGTTAAGTCTTAGGTGACTCAAAGTTGAGGTTTGGTAGTCTTAATCTACATTTTATTTCGTTATATTTTACCTGCTCTTTCTTACTCTTATTACCTTTGTCTTGTCGCTAAAACTTTTGTTCTTTTGTCCCTCTCTGTTTTCCACTTTGAACCACTATGAGAGATGTGGCGAGTGTCACTGATAGTGTCTAGCTGCAGTGCTTCCTTATTTTCCTTTTTTTTTATAACATAGTAATTAAAAGACGTTATCAGTTTTTTAAATTTAGATTGCGAATCGTTACCGTTTCTTTGCGATCTGTGGTCTCGAGAATTTTGCTTTCCACATGTTTGTCTTCCGTGACCAAGTCTTACTTGTCAATGCTTTGTACCAGGTATCTGGGGATTTTTCATTTTCAGCCTCAAAGGAACTGCTTGCTTTAGGCATTTTTCTCAAAAAGGGTCACAATGCATAGTTTAAGCTGGAAGGGTATCATTATTCAGGTGAAAGAAATAAGGTACCAGTTCCTTACACACTTAAAATGCTTACATATATCAAATTGAGGATGCTAATTATGAACTATTTACTTACTTCAAGCCGATAGAATCAAGTTTGCTTCCACATCCTCACAGTAATTTGGTTAACATCATGCAGTCCTTAATGTTGTCTTAATTGTTCTACATCCAGGTCCACTGCTCCAAATCCTTCACGACAAAGGGAAGTCCAGCCGGGGACGCCTTGGATCATTTAGCTCTTCTTTTAAGGAGAGTAAGAAGGAGGTTGTACGCCAGGTGTTCCTCTTCACAAACCATCTCCTCCTTACAACCAGGGCGTCCAATGGGAGGCTGCACTTGGCAAAAGTGAGTTTTTACTTTTTTTCCCCCTTTAACAGTAGATTTCATATTTTGCTGTCATGATTTGATTCCTTAATGATATTTTTTGTGATCCCTATCGTAAAAAAGGATAATTAGAGACTGCCTCTTTGTGGAAACTCCAAGATCCTATAGATCACGCCTTCCAGAGGCATTTTCGTTTTGTAACGTTTCATTTTTTTTTTTTTTTTTTTTGTGTAGATTGGCTTGTTATACAAGTTTCCATGCTGCCTCTATCTATTTTCGTCAGTAATTAAACGTTTAGGGAACATTCCATGGCAAAGAGATTTTATCAACAGAGTATGTTTCTAGATGATGAGTAGGCCCATCAGTGCTCAGACCTAGGCTACGGATTAGCAGTTCCAAATCATTTAATACCACCCAAGTTTCTTTTGGATACGTGTTTATACTGGACAGACCTACAATAATTGTAGATGAGAGAAGAATTTTCATCAGAAGATTCTCAGCATTTTGTTTTTTGCTATATAGCTGATCCATAAATGTATTTTTTTAAACTGACAAGGAATCCTGTTTCAAGTCAATAGACCAAATCCAAATTGTCATGTAAGTAATCTGTACAAAGAGGTTTGAAAACAGTAAATGGAGTGGCTTCGACCTACAAAAAATTCTCTTCTTCTAGTGTTCTCTCTCAAAGGTGATAGATGGATATTCAACTCTATTCGTGATAAAGTTTTGGGCACATAAATTTAGAAAACCGTGCCCATTGTTGCTGTATGCCATTTGCAAGGCACCATAATCTAAAATAAGATTTGTATCAGGTCGGAGGGAAAAAATAAGTCACTGCAGTTTTCTTTGTTTTCGAAAACATGCAACTTTAATTTGTTGTTACTTCGTAGTAATTTTTGCTACCCGAAGTATATTTGGAAATAAGATGTTTATTATTTCAAATAAAATACTAATCCGCGGCAAATAATCCAGTCTGGTTAAAAAAATAGACAGATGGATGCAAACTAACGAACAAGTCCTTGACTTATGTAGCTCAAATGAAAGAAACCACGGATCCCTAAACTATGAGACTCTCACCTAACCGTTTTGCACAAATGTAAAATTCTAATATATTTTGATGACCAAAAGAAAAAAGAACTGCAATTGTTTTGGTGGGTTTTTTTTCTTCTATTATTTAATTAGCTTTCAGTGTATTTTTTTTAAGTGAAGATTTATTTTAAGACATATTTCGATTTTTTCACCCCGTTCGAAAAAAAAATCTTTATTGAAGACTATTTAGATTGACTATGGTTACTTCACTTAACACCGTCTTTTGCTTATCCCCTGAAAATCGCGCCTGTATCAATTCATATGATGCATGTTTTAAAAGATCATAAGTTTAAGTTTGGTTTTAAAATGCTTCAAAAACATACATAGCAAAGTTTCTATCTTATAAACTGTCAAGAATTAATTTCTCTCAAAATTTGATCACACTGCTTTGTAATCATTGGCATTACTGAAGAATCAAAGTTAACAAACATAGTTCAGAAGTATTTTGCCCATTCTGCAGAAAAAATGAATACGAAAGTTTGGGCTTTTGTGATACTTGATCAGTCCACTATTACAGATATAATTATGAGTAATTAATGAAAGTCAGAATTTCGATAGATATTTTTCATTTCAATTCTATGATAATCAAATTGTGATTGTGAACGCATGTTTTGATTAAGGGAATCATGATAGGCCGCAAAACCAACGTTCAATGCTGACATTTTGATCTTAAAATTTTAAATAGTATCAGTTTTCAAATACCACTACTTTTTTCGAATAACATTCTAAGGATGTCAAATAAAATGGTTGTGGATTTCATACATCTTTTGTATCAGGCGACTTTGTGTTCAACTCGAAATCTTTTGTTTAATGTTGACCTCACTAAGAAAGGGAATAATCGGTGTTACGTGTTAAGATAAAAGACGCAGATAACTTTAATATCTTTAGAGGATAAGCATCATATTACATAATTCATACTCTTATTACCTGATGAGCAATTTATTGAGATCATAATCTTAAAGTAATTGTAACCAAGCTGCTTAACCTACTCGTCTGAATCATTTGAATAAGGCTTGGTTTGAGTTAAAAGATAATTGGGTCCTGAAGTATTACAAATCAACATAATTGTAAATCTTTGGCATGTGATGAAAATTAATGTAGGATATTATAATTATCTTTAATTACATAGAAACGATGGTGCAGCATGCGGGTAAAAAATCAATTGTCTGTTGAAATTTACCTAAGAATGGCGATTTAATGCCAGTATTTTGAGGAAGGCAAAGCTAAAACTTTGGTGTCTTTAATCATCTTTTGAACACTTAATTTAAGATCTTGGTGCAGAGGCTTTATTCCTCCAAATCGAGCGAAACAACTACAGAGGCGACAATTGACTGTCCACATCCTAGAGTACAATGATTTGTGATGGGTTAGTTCACTTTTTTACATGTCGAGTCTTGGGAGGTTCAAACGCTACGAATAAAAAAAGAAGATGAGACAAAGAGAAAAGCTATGTACATTAAGCAGTCATAGAAATATGTGTCAAGGATAATTATCAATGTCAGTCTCTATAATTTTATATCAATGGAAGTATTTGGTAGATGCCGTATTCTTTTCTTTTTTTTTTTGGGGGGGGGTGTTTGTTTGATTCTTTTTTTTTTAAATTAGGTGTTATGGGATCATTTCTATATAGCTTGCTTTGTATTATTTCTCTCTCTCTCTCTCTCTCTCTCTCTCTCTCTCTCTCTCTCTCTCTCTCTCTCTCTCTCTCTCTCTCTCTCTCTCTCTCTCTCTCTCTTTCTTTTTTCTGCCTCTCCCTCCCTCCCTTTTTGTGTCTATCCCAAAAATGTCAAATCGTCTCGTGTTAAAATTTAGCCCCTGCCGGATACGGAAGTGAGCGGGTGAGTAGAGTAGAGGTCGCCTGCGTGCCCGCTCGTCTGCCCACGCACGAGAGTCGAGCTTTCGGGCGACACGGCGCGGCCTGGCCTGGCCGTAGGTCTGTTTACTCGCAACAACAGGGCCCAAGTCCTCGTCTAGATGAGTGTGGCGAAGAGCGAATGAGCGTTGCTGCTAGTCTCCATACCACGCCTCGGCTTAGGCGTACGTGTGATATCCTGCATTACTACGCCACGGCTTATTTGTCTCTACACTAAGTCTCAGTTTAGTTTCCAGTTTAGGACATTGTCCTTCTACACCAGGGCTTATATCTCAAAACGCCAGCTCCTTCTCTATCGACCTGGCGCTGCGCGTGCTGGGCCCAGTGTTGGTCGTGAGGGCGTCTAGTCCGTGTGTGTCTGTGTGTCCATCAGCCTATGGGGATGTTGTGTTGTGATGTTGGGTGGCCTGCCTACCTCTCCCTCCGTCACACGGCAGGGGAGCAGGGACAATGGTGGAGGACCGTCGCGCCGCGGGGTTAAGCGCTCTGTCGTCACACTTTCTATCCTTAGATTGCCCTGCAACAGTCTAATAATAGACATAAACAGTGACTTTAGACATGTAGGCCCAGCTGGGACACTGACTTTTAAGATGTAGCCTTTACAGCAATATCACCATGTGTGGCTTCCACGACGGTAATATGATTAATATATAATATATACACAAATTGAAAGTCCAGCATTGTCTTTGATGCTTAGATTTTGTTAGTTTTTTATTATTATTTTAATGTTCAGCCTGTTTTCACAAATTTTAGGATTCTTACTTCATACAGTGTTGTTTCTTTCGTGCCCTTAGAACAGTGACATGTTTATAAAATCCCAGTGCTAAGGATGCACTTTCAAAGAGGCCCATTTTTGCGGAGGTAAAATCAAATTATTGATTAAATCTTTTCTTCTTCAAGCATTTTAGGCGATTAGCATGAATTCTATTCTTTACCATATCGTGCAGAGAGGCAAAAGCAATTCTACATTTTCCTTTCAGTAAAGTCATATTAACATTTGAAATATTTTACTATGATGAAACTTTATATAGTACTATAACTGTATCCAATGTTTTTCGAGGAAGCATGATTTTTTTTAATGCACGCAATAACAATACTGAATCATTCATTCGTATACGTTTTTAATAAGGCCTGGAAATCTGTCATACCTGATTTTAATGTGTCTGGAGGCTTTATGCAGGGCAACTATGATTCATATATATGCACTTTATAAATTGTACAGTGTTCAAATATCCTTTATTTCTGGAGCAAAAAATTTACAAATTTAATTACGAGCAAAGGCGTACTTCTTTTTGTTTTCATTTTAATCTCATTGCTATACGTCCTCTTTTTATTAAGAAGTTTGTATGTCGCCTGTATAAAATTTTCTAAGTTAAGTCAACAAGGGAACTTTCCAATGCTTGGTGGTCATTTAATCACCCCGCTCACAGACACCCCATGTAGTCGTCGTTAGATATTTCCCTCATTTAACAATGAACTTTATATGAAGCAATATGTGATGGAGAATAGTCATGTGAAGGTAATATGAGGAAGTTGAAGAAGTCTGTGGTGTGGGGAGTACATGTTCTCTTAATGGAACATCTTTTATCACATAAAAGGAGAAGAGTAAAATAATGTATGTAGGTTTTTATGTATTCTCCATCTCAATTCAGATAGTTAGTTGTGTACTCAAACTTGTTTCATCTACAGCCTCTGCTGATGAAAAAAGAATATGAAGAAGAAGATAATGATTATGGTGATATAAACAAAAAGAAGAAGAGAAGGGGAAGAAAAGGAAGAAAGAATAGAGAAAAGAAAAAGAAGAAGAAGAGGAAGATGAAAGAAGGACAGCTAGAATGAGGTCGAGAAGTAGAGAATGACTAGAAGAAAACAATAAATGGAGGGGTAGAAGAGATAATAATGGTGATTATGGTAACTTTGATGCTTATGAGTATTAGAAGTTTCTATGACTCGTCTGTTACTTAAATTGGTTTTAATTTTTCTCTTATTTTCCACTTTTTTGTGTGTCAGTTTTCTTTGTTTAGTTTCTCTTTACATCTGCTTGCTTGTTCCTCTTACTCTATCAAATAATTTGTGTATTTCGAGTTTAGTCGGGAAAATTGTCTAAACCTGTGCCTTTTGTTGTAACACACTGTCTGTCTGCCTGTCTATCTGCCTGTCTCCACCTCCAACGTTTCCGCTCTGTTTCAATCTCTGTCATTGTTTCCACTTGCCAATATTGTCATGTCCTGTTTGTCTTTCTGTCTTAAGTTTCTCTCTCCTTTTCTCGATTTGTCCCACTGGTTTTGTACCTCTTTCGATCTGCCGCCATTTTTTGCCTTTTGACAAATATCCTTTTCCTTTTGTGTATGTATCTATTTCTCTTTCTCCAGCTATCAAGCTTCCTTTTGTACTCTCCCTTACTCTCTCTCTTCTTTTTGCCTCTACGTGTCTCATTTTCGCTCATTCATTTGTTCTGTCTGTGTTTCTGCTGACTCTCTCTCTCTCTCTCTCTCTCTCTCTCTCTCTCTCTCTCTCTCTCTCTCTCTCTCTCTCTCTCTCTCTCTCTTTCTCTCTCCTTTCTCTCCCTCAGACACTTTGCCTCAATCATCTCTTCGGTGCGACTGAAATATTCACCCTCCTCACTTCGCACCTTTTCTTTTTCTCTTTTTAGCTATCTCTTTGTTTCTGTCTCTCTGTCGGAAGTTTTCTCTTCATTTCTTAACTGCTTTCCTTCTTTACTTCTCTCTTTCTCTTTCATCACTTATCCTCTCTTTCTCGATTTGCCTTTTCTTTTTTCAGTCTTATTATCTTAACCTTTTTTTTTTTTGCTAAATATAAAATGAATGATTGCAAAGTAACCGGACTCCTTATCAGACTGTTCCAAACAGTATTTTCGGTAAGTGAACGGCTTGTATGACACTACCGTGTGGCAGGAGGCGCCGATCGCTGCGTTGCTTGACTCTCTATCCCCTTTGGTGGATAAGTTTCGGGAAGCCTCCGTTGCACTTGAAAAAGTCAGGTGGACGCTCTTCGATTTAGTAGCACCAAATGATGAAGGAGTTTTCATCAAACAACAACATAATATATATATCAGACTGCCCATTATTATTTCAGCCAATATCTATGAAAGAATAATAACGCAGTAGTTAAGAAAATTGTTATGCTCGTATTGAGGCAACAAGGAAATTCCCGAAAGTGTCAAAGGTGACCTTTTTTGGCTGATAAATTTGAAATAATGCATCTCGCAGACTAGTTCGACATATTTGATTGAACGAAAAGCATTAGGTATTAAAGTTAGCCAGCATGTCGGACATAGTATGTCTTGAAGCTCTTATGCGTACTATCTAATAAGCTGACAGGAAAAATTTTTTTGTCGAGGGAAATGTAAGTTTAGCTTGCTATGATTCCTATCTTTTAATACACCGTAAAAACAAAAATCGCGTCTCTTAAAGTTTTTGGCGTTGCAGTCTTTACCACCATACATTGCAATTGATACTTAAAGGGGAGATTACTTTGTTGCTGTTCCCTCTCTACGGACATCACCTCTTTTTTTTACTGCTGGTTTGTATTTTTTTTTACTTCCAAACATGGTTGGCACGGCTCAGTTTTCTGGTGCAATATATATACTTGCTTCACGATCTCGATGCAGCAATGGGCTGGGACCATCTCGTTGCCTTTTTTCAATCTCTTGTATGTTAGGTTTACATAATTGTCAACATAAGTATTGTAAGAATAGTTCCTTGAACGCTTGAGAAACTTGAGCAGCTTTGGGAGTAAAGAATGACCCAGAATGGCCTCTGAAACTCGTGATGGGTCTCCACCAGCAAGAGTTTTAATAATTTTGGAAGCCTTGTCGTTCTTTAAATCGCTACCCTTGTTTAGTATGTCGACTTTCCTTTAATTAAAGCTAAACAGAGACTGTAATGTTTTTTATTAGCTCCAAGGTTATGCAAAATAAATACAGGCGAGTGCTTTTCTAGTTGTTGTTGTTCATGTTGCTCCTACTGTTATTGCTGTTGTTGTTGTTGTTGTTGTTGTTGTTTATTCTTCAAATGTTTTTTTCTTTCGTCTGATGGAAGAAAGTTCATCCCCAAATACTTTTGATTTTTTTCTGCGTTCCAGACCGTAGTTTTCACCTAAACCTGTACTTCTTTCTCACATAATGCCCCCCTCCCCCCAATCTCTCTCTCTCTCTCTCTCTCTCTCTCTCTCTCTCTCTCTCTCTCTCTCTCTCTCTCTCTCTTTATTTCTCCATTCTCTCTATTTCTCCTTTCAATCTACAGTTTAACTATCTAAATATCTAACTGTCCATCTATTTTTTATGTCCATTTGTCAAATGTCAAGCAATCTGGTACATCGTTATTTTTCATCTAAGACATTTTTCGAAATTTCATCATGCTTAACATAAATGTTTTGCGTTATTTTTATTATCTCAGATTCTCCTAGCTTGGCTATCTCCACGCCCTTTTCTTCCTTTTCTCTTTATTCTATTTTTTGTCCCTCGCCCTCTCTAATACTCTAAATTTGTATCTTTTTTTTCCCTCCTCCCTCCCTCAACCTGCTTTATCAATTGGTACGTCTCTCTGTCTCTCAGTCTCTCTCTCTCTCTCTCTCTCTCTCTCTCTCTCTCTCTCTCTCTCTCTCTCTCTCTCTCTCTCTCTCTCTCTCTCTCTGTCTGTCTGTCTGTCTCTCTGTCTGTCTGTCTGTCTGTCTGTCTGTCTCTCTCTCTCTCTCTCTCTCTCTCTCTCTCTCTCTCTCTCTCTCTCTCTCTCTCTCTCTCCTTTTCTCTGTTTTCTTTGTTTCTTCCTGGTTATTTCTCTTGCTTTTCGTTTTTTATCGATATTTAGCAGTGTTGTTCTATTTTTCCCCGGTCCTATGACATAAAATGCAATTTGGTACTTACAATAATCTCTGAGACAGCTCAACTTCGTTTTGTATTTCTATTCTGTCGGTGTCTCTTTTCCACAATTTGATAGCAGGAATGAGTAAGATAAAGGAAATAGGGAAAACAATAATTATCGTAAAATACGACATACAATAAAGCGTTCGGATAGCATAATATTCAACAAAATTTAGATTGTATCATTAACTGTATTTTTTAAAAGGTTGACACTAAAATCACTGTAAGGAAATGCTAATTCTCCTTTTCCTGTTTTCGCGCTAAGAGGTTTTGGTAAATTAAAGAAACGTTATTATTGCTTTAAGTGATATCGATAACCAGCCAAAAATGAACATTCAAACTCTACCATATGACTTTATGCAAACTGTATAAGCTCTTGAAGAGTACCTATGAAATTATAAATTAAATGATAATTGCAACATCTTACTTATTAGACATCACCCTGAGTATCTTGTTACGTTGAACTGTTTCTACAGAGATGTAAGCTTATAGGCTGCTGTTTTTCAATCTGCATTTATCGTTACAGGCCAAAATGAATAATAGTTGCATTGAAAAAAGAAATGTGTATTAATAATTGATTTTTACTTTTTGGGTAGATGTGAAAAAAGTTTTCAGTGGAGAAAAAAATGTGCAAATGAGAATAATTTTCGTCTTCATTACAAACAATGTCTCTATCACGTTCCTGCTTAATGTGAAAAAAAGGAATGGAAAGAAAAGCTGCCTCAATATATTTCAAAATAAACAAGAAAATTCTTGATTTTCTTTTCTTCTTTAAAGAGATAAACTGTACCTTGACTTGACACGAACGTTCTTACCGAGGTTCATTTTAGATATAAAGCTCCTTTCTTTTTGTCTCTTTGTATACCTGACCTTTTTTCTCTCATTCCCACTATCTGCATATCTCTCTCTCTCTCTCTCTCTCTCTCTCTCTCTCTCTCTCTCTCTCTCTCTCTCTCTCTCTCTCTCTCTCTCTCTCTCTCTCTCTCATCTCTCTCACTCTCAGTGTCTCCAATGTAAAAAAACACCCGCACGAATATTTTTATCATTTTTTTTTTTATTTTATTTGAAGTTATCTTCTATTGCTTTGATGTTTGCCCTTGACAATCATGACATGGATTTTGTAGCCTCTAAGTAAAACATCTTTCACTTCAAAGTTCTAGACCCACCTTTCCTTCGTCTTCAGAATATTTCGACACAGATTCTTTCCGACGGGGCGGGAGTACATTGCCGACTCGGCGTTTGCCTCTAAATCTTAGCTCTGCTCTAGCATCTAGTTTTCTGGGCCTCTTTCCCCCCAAACCCGCCTTTTTTTTCAAGGCTCTAAGCGAAAGCAAAGTAGATCGATTCCCTGCTGGTCTCCACTGGTGGTTTTCCTGTGTAACAGACTTGCAGACCAAGACAAAATCAAAGGAAAGAAGAGCAAGAGCTGCTAGACTAGAACACTTGTGACATTTAAATCACATTGCTAGTTAATTCCAGTGCCTTCTCCTTCTCCCTATGGGCACATCTACGAATCATTCGGTTAAGACACAGAATTTAATGCGATTTTTTTTCTTTTTTTTTTTTTTTTTTTTTTTTTTTTTTTTTTGTAATATTATTAATGGACATGGTATTTCATAACATAGCTGCCTTCGTTCTTTCTGTTGTCAAGAAAGTATATTTATTATATTTCATTAATTTAT
>JAWDGP010004263.1:2962500-3005000 GCA_033675545.1 Elysia crispata | reverse complement strand
GATCTCACAACAATGTAAAGAAAAAAATTAATGGTCATCTTAAACAATTGGTGGAGAATTCCTTCTACCTTTTCTCTCCACATCCCTCTGCAATTGTTAAAAAGAAAGTGAAAATATTGGTGAATTAGTGTTTTATCCCTCGTGTGTGGCAGAGATTTAAAGTACTGTGGTTGTTGAGGTTACGCTGTCATTGCCTCTGGACCTTGAGATAAGCTTTTAATATCCTTAATTGTACTCTCTTTTAGAGCACTACAACGACCCATCACCTATAGTGGGCGAAGTATTGAAAGCAACATCGACACAATTAACAACGAATACAGCATTACTGCTGAGAGACAGACTACTCAACTCGATATAATTATACAAATCTAGCTCCTTGTTGAAATTGGTCTGAATGCATGTCAATATATTGAAGGCCATTTTGTAGACGATTCAGCTTTAGTGAGAAAGAACGATCCAATAGGCCTATTGAAGATCTATTTCAACAAATAGTAATAGCTTTCAACATTATTCAGTGATAAGCGAATACGGAAAAGAGCGTTGCCACTAAGATCCTTATGATTTTATAGCTATACGTAGAAATTTTAAACAAAAACTTTTTTTTATTACGAGACATAACAGTAACATCCAAAATAAATATTAGTAGAGTAAGACAGCTTGTTCCAGGATATTAAAACGCAAATATTGGAAGAGGAAATAAGGCAACCAAAAAATAATCTTCTTTCGCTACAAATCTATGGTCTATCATGCATATAATTATCTTTTGCACTCTTGAAGTCAACAGCTGATCCATGGGCATCATCAATTTTTTTTTTATTTTATTTATGAAAAAAAATAATATGATGCTTTCCACAGAGGCACAATTGGCAGAAAGCTCATAAAATTACAAACGCTTTGTTTTTGAAGCAGTCTCGACTTACTATCCTTTCCCATTCTCGTGCAAAACATCTTTGCTGTGGCGCAGCTTTTCAGCAACGAATGAGTTCTTTTAGTTAATTTTCCTTCAAGTCGTTTAATATCCAAATCTCACTTCAAAGAAGTCAGACTTGGGTCGAAAAAAAAATATTGAAATTAACACTTACTTATACAGGTCTTGGAAATCGCTCCCTCCACCCTCAAAAAATAAATAAATAGATAAATAAAAATAAAGTTCAAAAATAGGAATAGCCGATGTAAAGGTGAACAGCTAAACTGTTTCATAGCGAAGTTACTCTAAGGCTGGCTATAAAATCATCAGGAAAAGAGCAGGCATAGTTGAAGAGCTACAATACGTAAGTTTTCCAACAATGTGAATAATATTGATACGGAATAGTCCAATATTTTTTTTAATGATGGTGTGAATGAAGAGGACTCGTATTGATCGGATTACAGTATTATGAAAGAACATAAGAGTCAACCGAGGTTACAAACTATAATCATGCTTGCTTTGCAGTGTATTGAGAATCTGCACTATAGCGACCTGCTTAACAGCTCAATGAGCGAGTCGTCCTCAGTGACGATGCCCCAGTCTGTCAGGTAAGGGACTTTATCATTCAGTGTTGTGAGCTGAGGTACATGTATAAATCTTTAGACAACAGCTTTAGAAGTAACGTGTTACTGCTGATTGACAGCTTTAATAACAGTACTAATTTAACTTAGGCATAGTCGCTCGTTTCATATTTATACTTGTATGCAGTCGATCTTTTTTATTTCCTGTTGCTCCTAAGGCGAAAGTTCCTACTAGCCTTTTGATTTTTTGTATGACTGATTTTTACTGTAGCGTTGCACAAATTATGTGTCTGTAGCAAGGTAGCAGTTGTTTTCAAGCAGTAGCTTATTTTGTTGACTTGAGTGAAGCGATACCAGGTTCTATAATTATTTTAGTCAAACCTTTATAATCAGGCACTTCGGTGAAATACATCAGACTACTTTATAAGAAGATTGTTATCTTTTTTTTTTCCTTTATCAGGTTCTGTTTCATTCATAAGTTTCAGATGAACATTTTGATGTAATAAATTTGTTTATTTTCGTTCAAAAACGGATTTTTTTTTTTCTTAACGCGCCACTTTTTGACACTTAATTACAGACAATCTATGTGAATTGTTGACGAATATTAATAACTAGGTGACGAATTCGTCTCTTGTTTTGCCATGATTCATTTGTCTCAAGGAGGACTGGAACTTTTCATTTCTTGCCATCTTTGATTTCTGGATCATGTTAATTTTTTGATAAAAATATTCGGACTGCATTTTGTTGAAAATAGACCATACTATTAATCTAACAATTTATTTTGATGTCTTTTTACTATCTATCTTTCTATCTATATCTATTTATGTATTATCTATATCTATTATTATAACGTTATCTATATCTCAGTCTCTCTGAATCTGCTTATCTCTCTAATCTTATGTTCGCTCAAAATCTTTCAATCTATCGCCCTCTCTCTCTCTCTCTCTCTCTCTCTCTCTCTCTCTCTCTCTCTCTCTCTCTCTCTCTCTCTCTCTCTCTCTCTCTCTTTCTCATTCACTCTCTTTGTCGGAAAATTGTGAATTTCTCTATCTCTATTGTTGGACACTATTTTTGCTTACACCATCAATTTGATGAAAGGTACAATTTTCATTTAGAATCAACTCAATTGGCAAAGGAATTAATAGTCAGGCAAAATGATTCTATACATTTGGTATCTCACTACATTCGTAAACCTTTTTGTTCTTTTCATTTGCTTGTGAAAAGTTTATGAAATATCCATGAGAGCTTTACATTTAATTTTGCAAATATATCATTCAAACTGAAGTTTTAACACAATTTAAAAATAAACTAAGCTCAAAACAGTATAAACATTCATTAGGGATTGCAAAATTATTCACAACAGATGACTGTATTTTAAATATAAAAATATCAGAATGGGATTGTAATGGCTTCAGCAAGCATCCTCATAAAGTTCTACTCCTTGTTGTCACCTGTGAGATAAGCTCTTCAAAACCACTGGGTATTAAGTATTGTATCTCTGTCACAGATATATTCACAGCACCCAGATTTGGTAAGTTGGCAGCAGAGAACCATACATATATCCAATACAATTATATAGATTCATAGATCTTATACATGTTATATATCCATATAAACCCTTGACCATCCTTTAACAGTTGTATTTATCTAGTGTTCTTGACAGCTATCAATGATGTCCCTAAGTTGCTGAGTCGCTCTTGTGAACATTAGTGCATGATTTGTGCACGGTATCATATTTATTTACGTATTAATGAGTTTCATCAATGTGAAACCTTCTTCCTGTGCACATTATGTAAAGATATTGATCAAGTTCGCTACATGTAAATATTTTTTTTATTATTTAAGATGTCAAAGAGATATAAAATCTTTTGGTGCTGTGATATACATTGATTCAAAATTAAAGGTATCATGTGGCACATATAAATAAAAGATCAGTGAATCGAAAACACTACTTAAATTGTACACAAACTTTATTTTCTTTTTTTAAATATAGTAGACGAATTTTTAATTCAAATTACATTTTTATTTTTTTTTATGTGGAAATTGCATTCATTCAACTGCTCAATTCATTCACTTTATTTTAAAAGTATTTTGCAAAGACCACGCACTGATAGCAAAAAATTTTACCTAAGTAGCAACATTTCAAAATACCATTACAGCCATATAAAGACATTGACAGCAAAATTGTTTTCTTATAAAGAGTATTTATTTATTTTTTTATTACATTTTGTTGTTCAAATTTTTAAAGTTTCTTTTTGCAAGTGGTTTTTATGGTTAGCTCGTTAAAATTGAAGGTTTCAGTCTTCAACTTTTTGTTTTGTTTTTGTGTAGTTTTGTCCGACATTAATTTTAGAAAGAGTTTCTGTGGGTCTTTTTTTGTTTTGTTTTGTCTTTTTTGAGAACCAATGCTTCTTCTTGTTTTGTTTTGTTTTGTTGGTTTATTTTTTATGTTTTATTGATAACTTAAAATATTTATCACAATAGAAAATTTTACTCTAGTTTCAATGCATTTATTGAATCACTATTCAACTCAATGCTATGTTTTGAGTCATCTAAAATTTCATCTCACAGACAGCTCAATATTTCTTTGTAATGCATCAACTACGACTTAAAATTTTTTAGAATAACATCAGAAAAAATTTAAGGAAGGCAAAAAAAAAAAAAAAGAAAAAAACTCAACAAAAAACAAACATGCTGAAATAAGTTAAAGTTATTTTTTTTTTTTTTGTATACTTCAGTTAATGTAAACTTGTGATAGGTTTATTTCTTCTTTTTCATTGTTTGATTTTATTAATCATTCTTAGCACAGTATATTTTATTGAATTTTTTTTTAGGTTTCCATTTCGTGCACGTATTTTCTTACAATTTGTTTTTTTTTCGTGAGCTGAGCTGAAGTACATTGTTCCTTTCCACATTTTGTTGAAAGATAAATTTGAAATGAGGAAGAGCTTATTTAAAATGCTAAATAATAAAAGGTATGTTGTAAAAGAAATTTTTGGATTCAGATCCATTTAAGTTGTTAAATTGTTTACAGGGAGTTAGTTTGTGTAATATTCCCTTTTGTTTGTCTTGATCAGAGTCTTCAAGAACTCCCTACCTACATCATTTTTCTAATTTAAGTCTTGTCTTATGTCATGTAAGGATTTGAAATGTCGTTGAGAAGTGACTTCAGAGTATCCCTTGTTTGTGCATTTAATTGTATAAAACATGATTGATAGCTTTTCTCAAAAATGAACAATGGTACTGCTTTTATGATTTAAATACTTGTAGAAGATGGAAATATTTGTAAAGGTCAATGTTAAAACAGGAGGAGCATTTTTTTAGTTGAATGTAATTTAATATTTAAAGACATTATTTTATCTAAATCATTCTTTTGCTGTGATTGAAAAATCTTAAAAGTATGGGTTTTATTACCTTTCAAAAATACCAATTTTACTAAAAAAAGATGATTTTTGAAGTATTCTGCTGTTGTCAAAGTTGGTGCTGGGGATTATATCCTCATATCTTACTAGAGCTTTGTAGGTAGAAATCTAGATTTTTTTTTCCAAACCTGTTTGTTGCATGGTATTAACCTTGTAACACACATCTACAGAAAGTACAAAGCAACAAGGCTATATGGCACTAGATTGTCAGTGGTGCTTAAGCACCTCAGTTAAACATTTCCCTTTAAATCTGAAAGTAGATTTTGAAAATATTTTTAAAATTATTTTGGTTCCTTCTTACCTTAGCCTCTACTTTACCACTATTTTTTGCAGTCATTCTTCATCCATTTTTCATTACACATTTCGTTTTTTTTGTGTTTTGACTGATTTATTTTTGGACAGTGTTTTACATCTTTTACTAAAATTTGAAGGTAAAAATTTGTGTTCATTTAAGAATCAATTAAGAGATAAGGGACATTTTTTAAAAACTTACTTTTTTATTTTCTATCATACTTTGAAATTTTTCTTCGAGGTGAGGTTTCTAATGTTGAAAAGAAAAAAAAAGTTTTTTTCACATACTGATTTGTTCATATCAATCTTATTTTTATACTTTGAATATATTTTAATCCTCCTTTTTCTACTGATAAGGAAACTCACAGTGCATTTTTTTTTACACAGGTCTGACCCAAAGCTGTTTCGAGATGATGTAGATATCAAATTTAGTCGAACCCTCAATTCCTGCAAAGTACCTCAGGTTTGTTTACAAGGGCCATTGTCATAATATTCTCATGGTCTTTATCATAAAGCAGATTGTAATTTTGGAAACAGGTTTTCAATACTTGAAAAGTTATAATAATACAGACTGAAAAATTAAAAAATCTGCTCCTCTTTTGTTTCACTTCATCCTATATCTATTTTTATCTATTTTTGTTAAAAGGAGTAAAAGATTATATCAATGTAGTTAAAAGCTTGTATTTTTTATTTTATCAGTTATTTATTTATGCAACGGCTTTTTCTTTTGGGGGCGACAGGAGTTTCAAATTTCATTATTTTTTGCCTTCCTGATCTTTGGCATTATATATTTTACTTTCAATATCCTTCTATTGTTAGATCCGCCATGCTAGTGTTGAGCGACTTTTAGACAGGCTCACAGACCTGCGCTTCCTGAGCATTGACTTCCTGAACACATTCCTGCTGACATATCGTGTTTTTACAACTGGACAAACTTTACTAGAGGCTCTCAGAAAAGTTTACAAGAGTCATGAGGGTGGGGCCCACAGTGATAGTGTTGGCGGTGGCCAGCTTAACACCAGTCTCACATCTGTTGCCGCCCAGTAAGTATGACAGCTTTCTAAAAAATGTGATTTAAGTACCTGTAACATTTTCAAAATATAGTTTACTTTTTGCTTTCTGGTGTTTTAGTCATCTGTTGATAGGAATGAAGGGTTTTATGGAACTCTAATGCTAAATGGAAGCTGTGGGATATACATTTTAAAAATGAGGATCTTAAAATATGCTTTTTACACTATTTTACAAATTCAAACCAAATGCAAGTCATTCAAATCAATTGCAAAAATTTGAGTGTATCATTGTTTCCAGAGTATGTCTAAGTTTTAGCATTGAGCTTAAGATTAAATATCCCCCCCTTTGTCCCCTTGATCCTGAAGAGAATGATTGGGCACATCAAATTCTTTTAAATCACTTTAATGCCTATTTGTTAGATATTTCTTCTTGAATTTTGATTCATTGAAAAGAGTGATGAATTTTGAGACCTGTTCCTAATCAAAAATATCTCTTAAGATTATCTTTTTTTAGTTCTTCTCAAGTTGCAAAAATGTGTTTATTAAAGGAGCTCAAAAAAAAAAAAGAAGAAAGGCAATTTTTTTAAAATTTTTAGTAACCGCTTGTTTCTTCAATCCTTATGATTGATATGATGAAATTAAAGCTGCTTCATTTTTTACGTACAGAAGCTTTTAAAATGGAGACTGCAATTAATACTTGACTTGTGAGTTGAAATGTTGAAAGTTTGCTTACAGCATTAAAAGCTGGAAAGTTTATCTTAATAAAGTTGTCTTTTTATTTGGAAAAAAGGAAAATTTAATATTTATCCACAGAGTTATAATCATCTTGTAAAAATTTTGCAAGTTACAAGCTCAGGAAAATGCTTTGTTTCATAATCAGAAGTGTTTGCATTCTTTTCAGAGCCCAGGCTGAAGAGGAAGGTGTAGAGCAAATGAGTAGTCCCCCTGAGTTTACTGGAGAACCACCTGAAATTGATTCTCGTTTTGTGATCAAACCTCAAGTATGTAGATTGCGCATCATTTTGTGATCTCCCATGATGGTGATGACCTTTTTGCTTTTTCTTTTGTTTGTATTTTTTTCATAAGTTCAGCCTCACTGGAACACTACTTTTCTGCAACATTTAGATTTGATGGTCTGAAAAAGCTGGCAACAGTAATTTTCTAATGCATTGGTTCTTGGGCTCCTAAATGATTTCATAGGAAGCCTAGTGCTTTTACTAAGAAAATCATTCAATAAAAAGAGTGCATTTGCCTGTCTTTGAAGTGAAACTGACTGGCCAAGGATCCATGAGATCTGAAGAGCAAACAAATCTTTAGGAACTCGCCTGGTATCCTTTTTAGGTTATATGATAGATGCTTGAGATTGATAATTAGTGTTAAATCAGTTTGCTATGATCCGGGGTGTCTTGCTATTGATCATGAATAGTCAAATTTCTGACAAAGAGCTATGGTTTGATCACTGCCCCAGAGGGGTTGTGGAATGAAAGACAGATAGCAATAGTGTTGGCTATAACTTAATAAGAAAGCCATATTTAATACTCACATAACAAACCAAAGAAGTCAAAAATCAATTATTTTCTTGTGTCTGTATGAATGTAAGCTAGACAGGGGTTTATATTTATTTACATACATTTAACAGACCCTTGGTGACTTATATATATCCTACACATCATCAATGTGGTATCATTAAATAGATGGCCATGCTTGTCAGTACAACCATATCTCTGTATCAGTTCAAAGAGTGAAATGCCATGTTCGTCTAAGACACAAAGATATGTTTTACATCAATTTTTATTTTCAAAAGATAACTTAAATTCTAGCTTTGCATTAATAATCAGTACTTCTTGTCATGAAAGTTTCAACAAAGGCAACATGATATCTCAGCTAAAAATTCCTATGAATAGACCTTTACACTACTTCTCCTCAACATGCCTCCCTATTGCAAGCAAGGGACAAAATGAGACTCACTTACATAAATTAACTGCCTCTTTTTTACTCCTTCAAAAAAAATAGACTTGCTGTCTTTGCTTATTAAACCTGGAACTTTGGAGTCCTGTTCCTCCTTATCACCTAAACTAAATACCCACTATTCCTTCTTTCCAATTACTGTTCACTCTTTTTGTGTTAACAGCTTTTTGATTGGATTGGCACCAATCCTCTTTCTCCTATCTTTATATAAAGGTATATTGTGACTAGACATCCAATTATTCTCTTAGCTTAGACTCTTTGAAAATGGTAAAGTTGAAGAAGGATTTTATGTGGTTTGGTTAACCAAAAATATATCACCATTTATGTTCTGTTGTTTAAAACAACCTTATCCATTTATATGAAAGAAATAAAAAAATATTTTTAGGTTTCTGAATACATAATTAAAGTTAAAGGTTCGTTTACATGCTTCAAACCTACTGTTATGCTCTACCATGTGCTTTGTTTAAAAACCAACTGGCTATAGCTAGCAGCAGCTCAATTTACTGGTAACATTGTCAACAGATTGGAGCAGGATACTATTTCCTTTCTAGTTTGTTTTTTTATGTTCTCCATTTCGTATGTAAACTTTTTTTTCTGCTTTTTTATGCAAACATGTTCAAGAATACAAAGTTTTTCTTAAATTTCCAATTCATTTTGATGGGTTTTTGAGATTTATCTTTAATCATTCATCAATTTTTTATTATTTGATAGGTCTTTTCAGCATTAATCTCTGTCTTAACCCTTTGAGCCATTTCCTTTCTTTTTTTCCCCTTTTGCCAGCCTGAAAAATTACGGCGTATCAGCACAGGCAGTGGTAAAGCTGATGATGAGGAGTCTGCAGTAGCTGGGGGAAAGAGTGATAGTAGTGGAATCTATGGTGGGAGTAGCAGTAGTGCTGCAAGCAGCCCAAGAGTATCCTTCAGCTCAGAGCTGAGAACCCTGATACCACATATTCAGCCACATCCACTCCCCTCACAAAAATGTAGAGTGATGGATGCATTTTATTCTTTAATCTTGATGTACTTTTTATCTATATATTGTCTTCAAAGCTATAAGCCATAAGCTATTTCTTATCTTAAAAGCATATCAGAGAAAAAGAAATAGTGATTACCAAATTTTATACATATATATGTATTTATTTATTTATTTGCTGGAAATTAATAATCGAGAAAAGAATCAATATTTTGTTGAATATTAAATTAAAATAATAGAGTCTATATCATTTTTCAACTGCAAATTGTTTTTTTTATATAGCTTTTGGTTGAAAACAAATTTTTGTAAGGTTTGTTTTTTTTTTGAGATTGTTATACTTCATTGAAATTTTATATATATATAATTTTTTTTTGCATGTTCAATCAGTGGAGAGAGCTGAGTCATGTGAGAGTGATGACAGCAAGTATGAGCTGAGCTCCTTCTTACAACCTCCAAGGCGTCTTCTAGCTCCCATCGCCTCTTGTGAAACGTTGTATGATCATGACGTTCCAGATATCCCAGCTATTAGGCATCATGAGTCAGTGTCACCTACGGATCATCAGCAGCAGCATCCTCAACACATCACCACAGGTATTATTCTTTCTGATGGTGATCTCCTTGAGGAGTCATGCCTAGATTATGCTGAGGTTACTGACGATAGCAAGCTTTTACCCCCTTCCATAGGAGATCGTGTAGGGGGGTCCACTTCCAACGACTCCCTAGCATCTCCTTCTAGTCCACGAACCATCAAGTCAGCTGTCAGCTCAGACACTCTTACACCAGGCACACCAAGGACTCCAGGAGGAACTCCACGATGCTCCCCTCTTATATCTCCTTTTGGTAGTCCAAAGAAAATTAATGTGCCGGGGCTTGGTTTGAAAAAGTCCTCAGGAAATAAACTCAATGGTGGCTCATCATCATCATCAGGAAGTCCAAAGAGGCCATCTACCCCCAGCTCTCGAGTAATGGAGACCTCTTACACTTTGGATGCTCTAGCACTGTCACCAAGCAGCAGTCCAATCAGGATAGTTAGACCCAGGCCCATGTCATCTCCAGTAAGGATTCCATCCCCTCTTTTACCAGGCACTCAAAAGCGAGCATCATCACCAGGAAGAATCACCACATCACCTGGCACTCTTCGATCCCCTACCTCCAGTCCAAAGTTGCGCAGAGCCCCTTCCCCCATCAGTTACAGTTACTCCTCTCCCAACATAGTTGCCCCAATGATCAAGATTCGACCATGTGAGTCTTTCACATCCCAATCCTTGCTTTTTGTGCATTTTGCTTAGTCTTCCCTTTTGTTGTTCTTTTTTGTTTTGTTTTGATAATTATTCCCAGTCAGCCCCTGGTTAAACTATTTTGCCTTTGTTTGCTTGTGCCTTTGCCATTGTTTTGAATAAGAAATTGCCATAGAATTGTGAAACAAAACTAGCAGATTTCATTTAGAAAGATTGCTTCAACTTTCTTTACTATCATTTTGACTTAAAACTATTTCATCAGTAGACAGAAAATCAAGAACTCAAAGTATTAATCATTATTATTATTATTACTACTACTACTACTACTACTACTACTACTACTACTACTACTACTACTACTACTACTACTACTACTACTACTACTACCACCACCACCACCACCACTACTACTACTACTACTACTACTACTACTACTACTACTACTACTACTACTACTACTACTACTACTGCTGCTGCTGCTGCTGCTGCTGCTGCTACTACTACTACTAATAATAATAATAATAATAACTATTACTACTACTACTACTACTACTACTACTACTACTACTACTACTACTACTACTACTACTACTACTACTACTACTACTACTACTACTACTACTACCACTACTACTACTACTACTACTACTACTACTACTACTACTACTACTACTACTACTACTACTACTACTACTACTACTACTACTACTACTACTACTACTACTACATCAATCTTTTGTTCATTTTATATCTCAAATTTTTTTAATTAAAAAATCTCAATGCAACACAATTCTCAGAGGAGAAAAAGCTACATATTCACACACAAAAAAAATTATTTTTGTTTTTATTTCTTTACACCATCATTCATAAACAGATGTATTATAAAGTTATCAAGCAAATTGTGCAGATATTTTTATGATCCTGGATTGAATGGATAATGTATTTTCTAAGTGACCTTTTCAAAAGACATGCTTTCAATATTGAAATATAATATAAATTTTTGTTATTCAATTAATTTATTGAAGATGGTTGCTAGGCAACTATACACACTTGATGAGTTTTTCTATCATGAAAGCTGTGGTTTTGAAATTATTCTTTGTGTGTAGCTCCTCTTTGGCTCATTCCCAGCTTCAATGCTATAAGACACAATAACTGATTTTTTGTAAATATCCTTGGGAAATAGGTTGCTTTTGTTTTGATTTTCTGTTTGCCCCAACATAATTTGATCTTTTCTTATGAAATTTTACCTTGTGTGTGTTTCTTTGCAAGCACACATAGCAAAGTGAATTTCCCATCTCTTCAAATTCCTTTAGATCAGTTTATAACCTTCATTGTCTCAGTTCAATTTATTTATAAGGTGTGTCCCATTCTTATTTGAGATCATTACCGTGGAGCTCATAGATTATTTGTTAGCATTTGCTCAGTGCAAAGCAAACATATTAAGCTCAAGTTTAGAATATAGGCTACCCTTGTCAACATGACAATTTTCATCCAAACATGATCTAAAAAATCTTGTTTACAGATGGACTGAGGTTTTTTTTTTTCAATATACTTCACTCTCAGTTTTGTGTTTAGCAGTTGAGCAATTCAATTTTTAAACAGCATATTGAGACAAAAACTGTTTTGAAAAAGAGCTGTAAGATTCAAGTTCTATCCCTGTATGCCTGTACAGATTAAAATCAAGCTATACTTAGCAGATTATACATTGTCAAAGAACAATTTTTGTACCTGGCAGATTCAACGTGAAAGCAAATTTCTAAAATTTTCACTTTGCAAGATATCAAAACTATAAAAGTATTCTGGTTTTATATGAAAAGCATTAAAGTTTGCTTTCCTTTTTTCATTTGTAACTATCGAAATATAAAAGAATTTTGCATTTTTTTTTAAAGATTTTTTGTTAACCTCCTCTGGCAAAACTTTACCAGTTTCTTAAAAAAGCTGCACTTACCAAAGTCATTGCTAAAGTTTTAGCACACTGATTCAATACAATTAGTAATAAAAATGAAGAGTAGGCCTTATATCTCTATGAAACTGCAAAGTATTTACCAAAATAGATGAAGAGGAATACTGTTATTTTTGTGATGAAAATATAAATTGAGAATTAAGGCAGTATTTTACTAGAATCAGTTAGTCAACTTTAAATTATCAATGGGTCATTGCCTTTTCCTCATCATGTTTAAACTGCTTTTTCTGATTCCTAGAATATTAAGATCAAATTTTATATACTTTTAAACTAATATTCTTTTCCTTGTACTTGAAAGTGGCATTTTTCATGAGCAGTTGAGATGTTGGTCGCAATTGAACTAAATACTCATCACGAGTTTCCTTATATGGTAGAAGGGTTTAAGTTAATATTCCAATGAGACACTTTTGGGGTGGGTTCTCAGCCTTTCACTTATTGTCCTTTGTTGAATTCACACAATAAGTTTGATAAGCCTTTAAAATTTTTCGTTCTTGAGGTGGCTCACAAAAAATTTAAAACTGTGTGTCTGCACCATTTTTCTCTTCCACCCTTGTCTTGCACCATAATGCTTCTCTTGTAAAGCTTTGTAGTAACAAAATGACCATGATTTGTCATTGATATTTTGTTGCAAGAAGGGTGAATGTATCTGTTACTAATTGGTCTTTTGTTGTATATCAAATTTTGCTATAAAAATGTTGGGACACTACCACTCTTTGGTTTTCTTAACACATGCTTCCTAACCTTTACTTTATACAAGTTGCAAATGCTTTTATTATCACAATGTGTGAGATTTATATTCAATATATTTTCCAAAAATCTTCTGAAGGTTTTTACTTCAGCCCTCATGAGGAGGGATTGATTTTTTCCCAGGATCTGAAATTAAATTAAATAGGCATAAGTAATTTCACATATGATGCTGTATATGAATACTTATTGTCTTCTCTTTTTTTAATACCTACAAGCTTATAAACGCATTTCATGAAACATCATTAAAAGAAAACTTTCTCTGCCTCTTGCGAACTATTTTATGTCATAAGATTCTTTAAACTTAGACTGCTAACTTGTCCATAATTTTACTCATAGAGTTCATCTAATGTGGAACAGGTATTAAATTTGTGCATAATGATAATCATCAACATGCATTTTAACTATTAAAATACTGCAATAGTTTTTACTTTAACCTGGATATTTAATTCAACAAATACTTCTTCATAAGTACTGTCTTCAAAATTATTTCCTTAAACTGCTTAGATACCTAGCTTTTGAACATATCTAGAAATCGTATACAGCAACCATAGGCCTTTGCTACCATACAAGTTGATGGTTCATGGCTTTACACAAACAGCAAAGTTTTAATGGTGACTTCATACAGCTAGAAAGTCAAAAAGAAGACAATGTGTTATAAACTTGATTGGCAAGTAATTGTCTCCATATTCTAGCTTATTTACCTATGATTAGAATGTGTGTATGAATTTAGTAGTCCAAAGCAATGGTAAGTAAAACTCCCTTATGTTTAAAAGGTGCCATAATGCTTTGTAGCCACTATATAATAAATATTTGATATGAATAAAATTTATGTCACTGAAAAGTACTTATTTGATTTTAATGTCACATTTTGAAGTCCAATTTTGAAAAGTATAGGGACTTGCTGTCTTAATTGGAAAGGAATAAGTATCAAGCACATGTATTGGTTGACAAGGAACATGAATTGTTTGAGCGTAGTTAAAATATGTTAAAAGTTTTAAAACATCTGTTGGCATAAGAGTTGCTAAATAGATACTGAGCATACAGAAAACATCCAGGTTGTCTAAATCAGAAATGACACTCAGACCTCTTGGGTGTAGCAGCTCAAAATAGCCGACCATGGATTTTTGCATAATCTTGAAAATTCTTTCTTGTTAAGTCACAGGGCAGTCAGAGATATATAGGATTGATCTCCAGAAATTATTGATCTTTGAAAAGAAGAGCAAGCAGTAAATTGAGAAGGAAAAAAAGTTGACATACAGATGTTTCATCATAGATGGGTCCATGAAGCAAAAATGTTTTTGCTCAATGTATAATAAAATAATTATTGACATTTTACAGCTCTGCATGATCAATGTTAACTTTAAATAGTTATATGCCATCTAAGCTTCCTGAGAAATCCTATAAGAAGAAAATAAATTTTGTTTTACAAACCATAATGTCTATATTCATAACTGATAATTTAAGTTTATTTCATTTAATTTCTATATTAATTTGCTTCCTCTTTTTATTTTTATCATTGTCTTTCTTTTTCAACTGAAAAAAATTTAGAATTAAAAATTAGTTCTTTTTTACAGAAAACTCTTTGATTTCACCTCTCTTTTCACAGAGTTAGAAATAGATATATATTCATTACTAAAAGCAGAATCTTTTTGTTGATTTTTGTTGCTGTAAAGTAGTTTTGTTTGCTGTTGCTGGCTTTTTTTATGTTCCTTTTTTTTTAAACTAATTTTCATTTTTTTATGGCATAAGTAAAGAAGACATAACAAAATATAGGTCTGTCCTTATAATTTTTATGAGTTTTCACATATCATTACTGCTCTCCACTTTATCAATTGAAATGTATTTTGAAAAAGCTGTAAGTACTAAAATTGTTCAAAGCTCCCTTTAGTGGATTTTTTGTATCTATAGACCTTGGGGTTAGTGAAAACAATGTATATTGATTTTATGGTCGCAAATTAGAGATCTTTTGGACGGTCAACTATTTGATAACTACCATCTTGTTCAGTTTCTTTGCAGAATTAAATTTCTTTTTAATATGTAATAATTTCTGTTAATCTTTAAATCTTAATCTACCTAAAATTTCCTGTCAGTTTAATACAGATTTGTGCTGTAATCCAATTTTGATCAAAAGGCTTGGGAATAGTATTTGTTGAGTTATATAATTATCGTTCATTTTCTTTTCACTTATGATGTTTCAATATCTTTCTCCCCCCAATGGTAAATATAATATAAAGATTAATATTATGAGTGAATACTTTAGGCTGTGCTTGATCTATAACTTTTTCATTTGTGTGAGGTTGTAGATTTAATTAAATCTGTAATTGTTATACATTTGATTTACCCTAGACTTTTAGTCTGCCATTTATATTACTGTTCAACATCTGTGTAGTTTTGTACTCTGTCCACCATCCCTCTTATTGATTGTAATGAGATCCAATGTTACAGTAAATGCAAAATGTTTTTATTGTGTAACATTTCCAAATAACTGTGAATATATTAGGCTACATATGAAACTATTCCTAAGAGATGCAATATAAGGTGGAGAGTATACCTCCTTTGATTTATGCCCAGCATAAAAATCTTTTGCATCATTCTTAGTAAATTATAAGCACAAATAAGAAATTTGTGCATTTTAAAATTAATTTCACTTGTGCTTACTGCCACTGCAATAGTAGTGAGAAACTCGACAGAGTCTTGTTTAATTGTTTGAGACTTTCTATCTTTTAGAGTTGAAAAAATGCAAATGAATACTTTATGACCTATATTTTTCGTATTTTCAATAGTCAAAGAATAAGTCTAAATCTTATTTCTTCTAGAAATATTATTGTCGTTCCTAAATCATGATTATTTTTGACACCTGCTTTGTTAAATTATTAAAGATGTTCTAAAGATACATCATAGATGAAAACAAAAAAAAAAGAAAACTTTAAGGGTGTAGTGTAATTGATAGGGAAATCAACTTGAAAAATAGCATATTATAGAAAAAAAAATTTCCACACAGAATCAATCAATCAGGTGATCTGCTCTTTGGCATAGGTAATCATGGCCTTCCAGGCATCTCTATCCCTTGTCGCTTTAAGTGCATCTGTTACTCATCCTATTTTAGCCACTTTGTCAGTCCATCCAACATCTTTTCTTGCTGTTTACCCCTGCTGAGTTTTCTTTCGATTGTCAGAAGATGTTCTAGTTTCTCTCTTTTCAACAAAGGTCAAAAATGGGTGCTTGTTGTTTACATCTGTAGCACTTATCCAATTAATAAGAAACACAGTTTGAACCTTTGGGTTTTCTGGTTTTATTGAATTATTAAAGTATCATTCGACTGTCGAGAGATATAAGTCTGAACTGAGAAAGTAAGCTCTTGGTCTCCTCAACGTCTCTGTGGTGAGCACTCTTCACAACCTCGGATGTATACATTCGTCACGGGTTAGTCTTTATCATTGTCCAAGATTTAAAAGTCCAAGCGCCACACATCTTCTATTTATGAGTAATCTTGTGTCAGCTTCTTGTAACACTGTTTTGTGTGATTTCTTTGCAATTCATGAGATTTGTCGCATTCTCGGTAGGGACCACATTTCTGTTGCCTCCAAGTATAAAAGTACGTAAGTATTTAAACTGACCCCTGTTCTTGAGTTTATTCACGTTGATAAAGATGTTGATTTGCGGACACTCATTGTTCAAACAGATGACCATTACCTTTGTCTTTTTTATATTCATTCCCAACCCTTTCTTTCTCCTTTCTTCTTCATTAGTGTCTAAAAGTTGTTGCAAGTCTTTATTTTCTACAGTTCACACAGTGTCATCAGCATAATTATCTTCAAGCTGTTCACCTGCTGCCCTCATACTTTAATTCCTAGGTATCCTTCTAGGTTTTGCATAATTATTTCACTGTAGAGAGAGAACAGGTCTAGGGAAAGCACACATCCTTCTCTGATACTACGTTTGGTTTTTTTTTTTAATGAACTGATCACCCTATCAACTCACATTGCTTTCCTCAGCTCCCCGTAAATCTTTTTTAATCACTCATAGATCTTTTCCATCTCCCCTCAACTGTGTTAATTGTGTGATTATCTCAACATTTTTTCAAATGCTTTTGTATAGTCAATGAAGCACTAATATAGGCCTATCTTTTTGTACTTCTATAGCTGGTTCAATTATATTTTAAAGTATGCACATTGTATTTGTTGCACCTTTTTCTTCCACAAAGCCACTCTGTTCCTCTGCTATTTCTGGTTTGATCTTGTTTCTGACTTGCAACATGGTGTTTCTCAAAAGTATTTATGACTCATAAGACTGAGGGTTCTATGCAGTTCACACTCAGTTACCCCTGGTTTCTTTGATAGTGCTATAAATATAAATTTGGAGATGTTTGGTAAAATCTGATTTGTGTCATATATTTCAATCAGTAACATTTACAATCTTATCAATCCGATGGTTTTCAAGTGCTTCCAAAAGCTCCAATGATATACTGTCTGGACCTGATGCTTTGCTTAATTTCATCTTTCTTATTGCTTCCTGGATCTCGTCTTTCGTGATAGGTGGACCAAAAAATTGTGCTTCATTACATTGTAATCCTTTCTGTGATCTTCAAAAAGTTCACTTATATACTCTGCCCATCTGTTTAGGATTTTTTCCTTTTTTCAAAATGATGTCACCGTTTTTTGACTTACTACATTTTGTGGATGAGAGGATTTTTTTCCAGAGATTTCTTCAATATTTATATACACTGTCTTCTCAGTCCTTCTGTGGTATTGTTCGATGTTCTACAATTGCTATAAGTCCTTTTCTCTTTGGCTTCATCACATATTTTTTCCCACTTGGCAAAAACTTTCAGTTTCACTTTTTAAAAGTGAAGGTATATGAAAAAGATTTATCTTAGCTCTATAAATTTGATTCTGTAATGATCGTTGAACATTTAATCAAAGCAAGCTGAATAAATATTATAATGTTCATTGCCACCATAGAAATGTTATGGTAATAAAGAAAAAAAAATATACTAATTTGGCAAAATTATATTTTGTATCATATTTTGTGATAACTTTTTTGTACCCCAACATAGATGTTGTTATTAATTTTATCTTAGATCTGATGTGTCTTACATTACAGAGTATTTTTTTGTTCTTTTTTAAATACTGTGTCATCATAATATTATAGTTAACTTTTTGTGATACTGAGGTCTATTTCAACATTGATCTTTCAAAGATCCACGTCAAAGATTCTTTCCATTCAACTCTTTAAATAAGAAAAACTGAGATTTATTTTCTTTTTTTTTTCTTTGGTGTTGCATATCATTGGATACAGTGCAGCATTTGAGATATAAAATAAACCATTCTGCTTTTTTATTGGAACATTTGTGGTATGAATAATTCTTCTTACAATGTTGAGTTCAACATATATATATTTTTTCTGTCACCAGTCTCAGGAAAGAGGGGAAGTGCTGAAGCAGAGAGCATTAGCATGGTTTCCTCCCCTCGCTCAAGTCTGGCCCAAATAGATGGATCTCCACCAACCAGGGCTAAGGCTGGAACTGTGGTCACCTCATCTAGAGCATCAACAAGAAGGTAATGCTAAGAAAGAAAGCATAAAAAGTATATAGAAAAACCTGATACTTGATAGTTTAGTGTTTTTGTTCTGTTTATTTTTGTTTGTTTGCTTACTTGTTTTTGTTTTTTAAGGATTTTTAAAATTTATTTCCCATTTATTTTAGTTACTTTTGCTTGCTCAAGAGCTTTCATTTATCTCTTGTATATTTTTAAAAGGTTTAACTTTTAGGGAAATTGGCAAAAATTTAATGTGCTCTCACTTTTTGTGAGATTTTTCTTTCTTTTTCAATTTCTGTCTTCTTCACAGACTTATATACGAGTTGACTTGACATTAAGGGTATAAGCAAAAGTTATAGTTTGCAACCAGTGCGCAAGATGAAAAAGCAGGTTTTTTTTTAAGAAACTGAACCTAAACGTGGAACAATATATACTAACAAGTTTGAAGAATTCCACAGACTTTCACTCGTATTCTACTGCCACAGATTTAGGTTGTTCCTTTTTTTCTTAGCTATTTTGGGAATGAGAGCTGCAGTCAACATATCATTCCTCCAAAAATTTCAGGGAAAAAATCTTTAATTAATGATGCTTAATTTTATCTACTTTTCCGGTCAAAAACTAATAAATCTGAATACTTCCTTAGATCCTTTTAAATTATTCAAGACAAACATAATTTTTTTTTCAATATCAGATCAAGTTCATCAGCTGCCACCACAGCTTTTGCTGCTGCTACCGCAGGCTTAGCAAGCTGTGCTGATCAGCAACAGAAAGGAATTGCACGCTACCTCAGCACAGGAACTGGTGGGTACCCATATCTGAAGATGGGGGATTCTGTTGTCTTCTTAACATTTTTTTCTAAATTTTTTGGGATTTGGGTTATACAGAGTGATAGCGTGAATGATATGAGTTCCAGCAGTGCACCACTAAGTTGCATGAAACCTTCAGGGTTTTGTAGTCGATCTGTTGATGTTCTGTTTTGAGAATGGATGGTTCTTTTATTCTCGCCTTCATTCAAATTTGAGGACATTAAACAAAAGGTAATGTATTGATGTAAATATTACAATGTTAATCTGGGTCAGTCAGAATGACGAAATCATTTCTGTTACAGAAATATAAAAAATAATTATCTTCCCTTTTTTTTTAACCAGGGAAGATTATAATAGTTTTTTTAAAACTAAAGGAAGTATGCATTGTTACTGAATACAAGAAATGTTGCTTACAAAATGCAAAAAAAATATAGAGAGCAAGAGACTTGTTTGTGGTAGATAAAAGATATCTGTATTTCCTGAAGTTTTACTTGTTTTGCTCTGGGAAATGTTCCTTAGTTCTATTGTCCACTGCATCAGAATTATCCCCCAAGGTAGGTAGGTATGTTGATTGGCTTGTCCAAATAAATGATATTGGTACCAGGATTTAAAAAGTTGTTTCATGTCATGTTTTAAACTTTCAGATTCAGTGTTTTATTCTAGTGGATGTAAGTATAGCACTGCTTCTGTTATTTAGTAAAGCAGGCATTATATGTAGTGTGAAAAACATATACCTCATCATTTGCTGTAAAATAAAAACAAAACAAAAATGATGAACTATAGCTTGTGCTATGGTTTGCTCATGACTTAAGTGGGAACATTTATAAAGAAGAAGCCTCTTGTTTTTACTTTTCACATAGCTGTTATCTCCTTTTAAATCATTAATCTCCAAACTTTCTAAAATCACTGAAGAAACAGACAAATTGCTGGAACGTTACTAACACAGCTTTAAAAAAAATGCCCATGTTTATTTGGGGAGGGTTTCTTTCCTTTGCATTACTTTCTTGAACTACTTTAAGCTGTTGGCCAAAACATTAGTAAAAAATATTCTACATTATCTCATAGTTGTAGAAGATATCTTATAAGTCTTTTTTTTAGATTGCAAAGTTTTATCTGTGTGATCTGGAACATTCACAACGAAGTGATGCATACACAAGTGTTATTATTGAACTGGTATGAAATAACATGCCTACACTGTACATCTGAATATATTGAACCTCTAGGAACTATACAATATGCAGATATTGAAACACACATAGACACTTAAATGCTTAAGGCTTTAATGAAACTAAACATTTTGAAGCTACATTAGGATACAGTTTAGAATTACAAAGTTGCTTTTCTCAACAAATGTATCAGGAAAAGTGATTGAATCCCCTTTTGATGTTTTACAATGCTGTAGCCAGCTATATCTGTGTTACCATATAGATTTTATAGATATTCAGAGTAGTTTGCATGCATAAATCATTTTTATTTTTCTTATTTCATACTCTCAAATTTATATTTGTTTAACTTTAGTTCTCATATTTATTTCACTAATCAAGTGTTTTGCGATGGAAGACATATTATCTGATGATTCTTTGTGAGAAGTTTAGCAAAGTTGCTCTTTCTTTTTCTCATCAATTCAATAAGTGCAATGTATTTAATGCATCAAAACTGGCATTTATAAAAGTTTTGTAGTCCTTTCTTTTTACCTTTAATTTAAACAAAAGCTTATTGGCTCGAAAGCTCAGTTTTATGAAGCTTTTCTTGTGATTGTCAATTTACAGGTATATCTCTTCTGAAAAAAAATGGGTTTTTTTTTTGTTCCTTTGTTTGTTTTTTCTTGTTTTTTGTTTTTTGTTCAGGTGTTTTTGTTATTAAACCATTATTAAAGTTTATTCTTTTTTTGTTCCCTGTTTATCATCCCCCTTCTTTTCTTTCTCTTCATCTCTCTCTCCTTATTTGGTTATCTTTTTTTAATTTTCACTTTCTACCTCTTTTCCTTCTTCTCTATTACTGTTTTTGTTATTATTATTATTATTATTATTATTATTATTATTATTATTATTATTATTATTATTATTATTATTATTATTATTATTATTATTATTATTATTAATATTACTGTTAATTTTAATCTGGACAGTGACATTGTTTTAGTTTTCATTCATGTTTCTTGTTTTTCTTTCTGTTATTGTCATTGTTGTGGTTGTTGCTGTTTATGTTGTTAGTATCATTTTCATGATGATCCTCAGTTCCTGAAATTGTAAGGGACCACTTAAAATGACAATTCCACACTTCATGAGTTTAGATCTTTCTTTTAACTTTTTTAGATCTGTTCTCCAAAAAGGAGGTATACAAATGTAATTAAGCCTGAGTCCATATTGTGAACCGGCTTTGTCAAGTAATACACGTCTTTTCTTTCAAATTTTAGCCATCATCATCCAAAAAATTATCACTATTGTCATCTTGATTATTCTCATCTGATTGTTTTATATAAGTAAATGTTTCTTTATGAACTTTTATGAACTTGTGTTTTAGAGCTGAAGACATTTTACAATGTGGCTTTATAAATCGTGAAACATTTACAAAGGTTTTAACTGACAAGAATCATAAGAAGCAATTACTTTTTAAATATATGCCAATCACAATGTAAATGAATTAGATCATCAAAAATGCCTGCTTTGGCTAGCTTTAGATGTACCTCTCTCCATCTCGTATTAATTTCTGTCAGCTTAATAAAAGTATCATCCTCTTTCATGTTTTATTTTTGCATATCCTGCCATGTGAGCATGGCCAGGAAATAAAAGATTGACTTAAGATTTATGTCCATGTTTACTCTATTGAACAAACATCTTGTGAAGAAATGGCAGGGTAGAAGTGAATAGCATTTAATGCAACTGGTGTCAGTGATGATAGCACAAACCACCTGGCATTCCTCGTAATACAGGTACTTTAGATGCCAGACCTGTCATGAAAAAACGTGAGTCTGTGATCAGCACAGCTGCCACCATGCGTGTTCTGAATGTTCTTAAACACTGGGTGTCAAAACATCAGCAGGTAAGCTTGATGGATTCCATCTCTGTAGCTTCCTTTCAAGTGTATACACCCTCTGTCCTAGTCATTATCCTTATATTTTCTTTAGTGTTGCTGTGGCGATATTGACAACAACAAAAAAAGGATTATACTTTCTATTGCCTCTGTGTGATGTGATTCCAAAACGCTGAAATATTTAAAATACTAAGTTTTAGTTATCCATGTGTAGCTTATTTACAACTTTGACTTCAATGTTGTACATATGGATCCGATGTGCACCCTTATTTCAAGTTTAAGCATAGTGTGACTCTATGTTGACACCAAGCTACTCTCTACATTTTTTGCTATTATTTCTTCATGGATAATTTCATCCAGGGCATTCTCCAAGAATAAAGCTTTTATAAATAGGGAAGTAGTGGTGTCCATTTGCATGTACCAGCAAATTTTGGTTACTGTTATCTAAACATCAAGCTATTGATATTGTCTTTCAGCAATTATTTTCAGGGAAGTGCTCAGTGTTCATTTCTAGTGGGTTTTTTTTTCATTCCTTCTCTTTGGTTGTTTGTTTCTTTCTTTTATTCTCTGTATCAAAGCTTCCAAATAAAACTTACAGCACCCATCTCATGTAACTTTTATATGGAAGCCTTATTTAGGTTACTTCAATGTTGTTTACCCAGCTTTTGTAAAATGGATTTCAAAGAAAATTAGGTGCCATCTCTGGATCCGGCTTATGAATTTCTTGTAATGAATTTGGATATTTTGAATTTAAATAATGCTCTTTATTTTACTGTTAACAATGTACGTGATTTCTTTAAATTATGCCTTTCAAAGCTCTTTATCAAAATAGCATGGAAATCCATCCCACACTTATAAAGATTTATGTGCTTTTCATTTAAAGCTGCACACTGAGAATCAGACAGATACATCTTATTGAGTTATCCAACCATGTTAGCTTTTTGCATCAATGTATTCTTTGTAAATAACCATTATCTCTCTAATTTGACCAATGCATTGTGACTTGAAGCTACACCGAAAATCCAACAGTTCTGCTAAATTTAGTTTATACAGTTAGATGAGTAAAATATATTCAAGTCAAAAGGGTCTTTAAAATCGGCCAATTTTTAATGAATTGAAATTATCATGTTCCACCCAGTTTATACTTTATTTTTGTTAAATTTTATGCTTCACCTGCAGTGTTGCCCTTAGGCCAGTCCCAGCGTAGCTCTGTAGCATCTGGTCTAGCTCGCACAGTGCAAAAGAACAAACTTAATTCAGAGTACCTGCGCAGCGTCGCTCTCTTGCCCAGCCTGCTCACAGACCTGTCAGACGGCCCATTCAACAGTGTCGAAAAAGACACCAAGCATGTCAGGTGCAAGCTAGGCCAGATGCTACAGAGCTAAGCTGGGACTGGCCCTAGACCTATGCAAGAAGAAGGAACATATTTATGCCCTTTTGTTAAGAAACATATGCCCCTTATGTTTGAGAAAACCTCTGCTTAATATAAGAAGCCAAAAATAAAATATTTCCTCCTCCTCTCTCTTTTTAAAGCTGTGGACTTAAAGCAAAGACTCTATAGTCAATTATCTGTAATCAAACAGATTTCATTAATCAAGCGGTTTTGGTAACTTAAGAAAAGAAATATTTGAATATTAACATATTCATGCCTTTTGTTAAGAAACATATTCTCCTTATGTTTGAGAAAATCTCTGACTAAAATGAGAAGCCAAAAATAAAATATTTTCTCCTACTCTCTCTTTTTAAAGCTGTGGACTTAAAGCAAAAACTCTACAATCAATCATCTGTAATCAAACTCGTTTCATTAATCAAGTGGTTTTGGTAACTTAAGAAAAGAAATATTTGAATTTTGGTGTGCTTCTGCAAGTTGATGTCAGTAGTTTAGATTGTTTGGGCTGGCAAATCAAGCACAGAGAAAACAAAACAGCATGAGAGTATAAGGCCTATTTAAATTTTTCTTATGAGCTTAAGTCATAATTTCAACTATTTTAAGAGTATCCTGGATTACAACGATGGCAAAAATCACTAAAGACATCTTTTTTACTTGGACTCATTAGAAAGTCATATCATCTAGGTCAAGGAGTCAATTGGTGAACTTAAGAGATAATGGTGATGTGTTCCTATAGAGGTAGTGTATTTCATATCTGATAGATTTAACTCTAATGATATAATAATTGGGAAGTTCTCTCAATTAAGGCTCTGCAATAGCATTTTTGTGACTATCACTTTTACATCATTTGAAAACATCACGATTTTAAACATTTAAAAGTCACTCTGATTGAATGTTTAAATTTTTGGAGTAGAGCTTATAATTTGATCTAGTTTCAATGTTTCTCTTATGGTAAAGTGATACTCATGAAATGTCAAAAATGATTAGAGTATTACGCCTATGATACATTTGCAGTTATTAACTATTAGATCAGTCCTAATGCGGAAAAAAACACTCAGAGGTATTATTTAGTTAGAGCTAGGTAATTTTACAGAGCTTTCTTTTTTTATCTATTTCAGCTCAAAATTAGAACATTGTGGTTTCCTAAATTGATAAAGAGAATAGTTTTATGAAGTTTGTTCCTTAAACCTGTATTTGCAAGATTTTCCTAGTTGGGAACAGTATAAAAAAATAGAGTATTTATAGCACCAAAACAGTACTGTGCAGAGATATTGAATTTTATGTTCACACAGGTCGAGCAAATTCTACCTCATCCTCCTCATCAACAGTGTTTATTGGCTCTGCTCTAACACTAAGAGTCATTAAAGTTTTAAAAAACTGGATTTTTAGTAACTATCAGGTAACATCAATTACAAAATTCTGAATCCTCAAACAACTTCTTTTTGTTTCTATTTTCACAATAGTTGAAAACAAGGTTTTTGTTTGCTGCAACCAAGTTTTTTTTATGCTGCAGAAGTGCCACCCATTGCATACCCTCTCTATTTTTTCTGAACATAATTTTTTTTTATAAAATCCTAATTGTTTTGGAAATATTTCAAATAGATCAAATGAATAAAAAATTGAAATATGATTATGTTGAACCCACAATCCAACAACTAAGTCCAATAAAGTCATAAAGGGTTGGTATTTTTGACATCCTTAAGGCATATATTTTATCAACTTGCATTTTATAGCCTTCACTCTTTTATGCTTTCATAAAATATGCTCAAGTTTTTCAAGTTTTTTTTTCTTACTATCCTTTTTATCATATAATATGACTTATTGACATTTGACAAATTCAAAAAAAGTTTTTGAAAATGTTTTTAAAACTATGTCTTATAGCCTTTATAATTTTTTTTATTTTTTCAACAGCTTTCAAGTTATTTTAATATTTCTACTTTTTCTCTTTTTTTTTTTTTTTCATAAGAAGTTGATATTGAAGAATCTCAACCTTTGTCATTTCCATACCTTACATTAGATAATAGATGTTCAAATAATAGTAATCATTTTGTAGCACGGTACACCAAATAAATTTTTCTTTTCAATTGCTTCATCCCTTTTTAAGATTGGTAAAATAATGTGATATTTTGGCTTGATCTAAAAATTCTGCTGTGAGTAAGATTCAGAGCCATTATTTTATTTAAGAATACATTTCATATGTAATTTAAGCAAAATATTTAACGTACCTCCACAATACTTATACGATATTAACTGGAAATTCTTGAGCATGTTGTAAAATATCACATATTTTTTTTCCTGTTTTATTTTTATTTCCTTTTGCCATCATTTTTTCACCATTTCAGAGCATAGAAAAATAGCTTTATGGGTTGAAATGTCCACTTTCTTTCCTAAGAATTTTTTGAAAAGTAAAAAAAACCCCCATAAATTTAGGCCTAAATTGATTCTTTCTTTTTTTCAATCAACCATTGTAGTTAGATAATTATCTTTTTTTTTCAACCTGAAAACCTATACCAAGTTTTAATTTGTATTTATAAAAAGAAAAGAAAAAAAAACACAGACTTTGGATTTCCAAATACCTTTACTCCTTTTTTATAAAATAATTTTTGATATATGCCAAAACCTTTTAATGCTTTATTTGCATGGCTTGTTTATGTACCATTGTTTTTGCACTTGTTGGTCTTTTTTTTTTTTTTTTGAATGAATTTGCAAAGTTGGAGTAAAAATTTAAATAATGAAAGTCATTATCGTATTGAATTCTCCTTTAGTTAGGTTTGATTTAAGCTTTTATGAATCTTTTGTCTCGCCATACACAAAGTTAGGATTAGATAATCTTTGAGAAAATCCAATACTGTTACAGCAGGTTCACAAACACATAATTTTTAAAAAATTTTTAAAACTATAATCATTTTTTAAAAAATCTCTTATGAAAGCTTGTCTTCAAAAACTTACAACAGATGACAAAGTCTTCAAAAAGTGTTATAAAAAGGTTGTCATGAGTGTGGAAAAATAAAAACTCCTCAAGTTATTTTTTTAAATGCTCATGATTTATAGGCCTAAATATCTATTTCAACTTTTCTTTTTTATGTTTTTGAAATATTTTGTTGGAGCTAGAAAAAGTTGGATTTTACTATTCTCACCTGGACCAAAATTCATCTATATATTTTTAAAAAACTTCATCAAGCTTCTGCCCGCATTAACTTCTTCATATACTTTTTCTCTCTTTTGTCAGCTTTTTTAATCTTTTTGTCACATATTAAGATTCTAGCTCTGTGTGTTCTTTCTCAGTGTACCCATTTATATTCAACAGAGTCATTCAGCTTTAAGAGCCTAGACATTTCCAGTTAACTTTAACTTTGTTATTATTATTATTATTTTGATCATTTAAAAAATATTAGGTTCAGTGATCAGTAATGAAATAAAGTTGCCAAAGTTGTTTTCCTTATCATAGAAAACAAACTAATCATTCTTTGCTTCTGATATTAAATTCCTTTCCAATTCAAAATTGAATGAACATAAACGGTTTTATCATGATTTATGTTCTGATTATAAAGATAGGGAAAAAGTACGAAGAAGACATTTAGTTTTTGAAATGTATAATTTTATTATTGTAGTTAAAATTTATGCAAATTTATCTCATTATTTTTTAGTTACTTAGTAGAAATCTGTTTTATGTTTCACTTCTTGTTAACTGTTTTGAAAAATGTTTGCGTGTCAGCATATGGTCTTCTTTATATAAACGTCTTCATGAATTTTAACTTTCTAGTTAGAAATGTCATAAATGTGCTTAGGTAAAAAAAAAAGGTTCTCAAATTATTACTATTTAACTCTATTGACTTGTGTATATTTTTTTCCCAAAACAGAAATAATGAACAAAATCGATAATGTAGTTTTCCAATTCAATATGTAAAGCAAAATTTATCGGAATCAATAATGATATAAGTAAGAACAGAGGAATTCATTTCCTGACTTTCCTGTTATACAGAGTGCCTCATTCCCTCCCTCCCTCCCTTCCCCCCCCCCTTTCTCTCTCTCTCTCTGTCTCTCTCTGTCCCTCCCTCCCCCCCCCCTTTCTCTCTCTGTCTCTCTGTCTCTCTCTGTGTCTCTCTGTCTCTGTCTCTCGGTCTCTCTGTCTCTGTCTGTCTGTCTGTCTGTCTGTCTGTCTGTCTCTCTCTCTCTCTCTCTCTCTCTCTCTCTCTCTCTCTCTCTCTCTCTCTCTCTCTCTCTCTCTCTCTCTCTCTCTCTCTCTCTCTCTCTCTCTCTCTCTCTCTCTCTCTCTCTCTCTCTCTCTCTCTCTGTCTCTCTCTCTCTCTCTCTCTCTCTCTCTCTCTCTCTCTCTCTCTCTCTCTCTCTCTCTCTCTCTCTCTCTCTCTCTCTCTCTCTCTCTCTCTCTCTCTCTCTCTCTCTCAGAAAAATCTAGAAAATATTTGAAATTTGAAAATGCTTTTATACGATCTATTTGGTTTAAGAATAAACCTAAAATTAAAAAATCCCATTAAAAATTAGCAGTGCATTTTTCATTATTAGTTTTGTAAGTATGCAATTTTTTTTACATTATATATAATGCTGAGGGTTTTTCACATAAGAGGCAATTTATGTAAATCTAAATATTGTGTTGGAAATGAATAATCATGTTTATTGGATCAATTGTGTAACTTTTTTTTTAATAAGAAGAGTAAATTTAAATTAACGTGTATCTTTTCTTCACATATAAATGATATCTTCTTCTTATTAATTTAAATGAACGTTTAATTTTCATTAAATGAAAATTTTTAGTTGTCCAGGCTCAATTAGTGTAAGTTTTGAAAATATCTTTAATTGTAAAGTTTCATATTAGTTAATTGAACTAAAAATAGAATTCCTATGAGAATGCATAATTTTGCAATGGTGACATATCTCAATTTTCTCTTCAGGATTTTGAGTCTGACCCAGAATTGAAATCACAAGTAGTAGATCTTCTGGAGGAGATGGTAGTCAACACAAACCTGCTACCAACAGAGCACAAAGCAGCAGCTTCTATCCTCAGGACTATCAGCAAAGAGCCCTCACCAGAGAAAAGAGTGGATCTGACGCAGCTCTTACTACCTCCTACAGTGGGTTTAAATAGTTTGATACACTTTGAGGTTATAATTAAGAAACTGAAACATTTAGCTTTCATCATGATGTTCTCCTGCAAAACACTTTGACATAATTTCTTATCATGGAAACGACTAGGTTATTTATTTTTGTCTACAATTTTTGTTTGTTTTGAGGTTGTTGTTTCCTTTTATGTTTATTTTTTCTCTAGATCTAAATTTTTTAAAACCATGTGTCACTTTTTTTTTTGCTATTGCCTCATCTTATAAGGGCAAAGATAATTACATTTCAGTTATATATGATATAGCAGAAAATGTAATGAATGTGGCATGGGGAGTTGCTGCTGAAATGGCAGGTTTTGGCTCACATGAAGACATATTTATAGAAGGTGGTCACCACTGCATTTTATTCTGCAGGTAATGTTACAGCAGAATGTTTACATAATCTCTACAGTGACAGAGACAATCAAACCTTTTTGTTATGAGTGCTTAGTTGCTTAGATGCATAATATCTGATTATTGCAAAATAATACATGTCAGTGTATATGTTTTATGCAGGTTTTAAAGACTGTGTAAAATATTGACTTTTTAATCTTAAGTAAAAGAAAGGAAACAGACACCTTACACTTATTCAAGTTTGGCTGATCAAGAAAATAAAGGTAGCATGTTGTTACTTCAATACTATTTATTTATACAAATATTATGAATTTAAATATTAATATCAGCAGGATAAGTTATCTTTTTACTAGAAATCTGGATAAGCCTATAAAAAGATAACATTTTTTTCCCTTTAACAGCAACCATCAAAAGATAACCTGGATACCCTATCTGCATTAGACATTGCCGAGCAGCTGACCTATCTGGATCATCAAATTTTTATTGCTATTCGCAGCGAGTGAGTTGGAAACAAGAAATAAACAAAAAGGAAAAAAATTTAAATAGAGACTATTTTTAATTACTTATATAATTCTTCAATCTTAATTATCATTAATTTATATGAAACTCTTTCCCCATAAGAGACAGATACCAATATTGTCATTGAAGATTTTCATCCCATAAGTTTTTAAGCATATTGGATTGAAATTTTTATTTCAAATAATAAACAAAGCCATTCTTATTTCAGCTTCAATCTTTCCTTAGGTGTTCATATACATATTGTCACTGAACTTTCTTTATTTTAGATCATAAGTGAATAATTTATCAATGTTTCTCTTATAATGACGCTTAATCACTTTGTGACATATAACGTACGCTATATGTCCGATTTTTCATGACAAGGTGCCAGCCCACGTACATTCTACATCTTCAAATCCGCCAATTTTGCTGTTCCCCATGATGCTTTGTGCTTTATACTGCGTAAAAGAGGCACTGAATGCAAAGCAATTTAAAACCCAATTTCATAATTGAATCAGCAATGTTGAAAATGTACGAATCATACCTCTCTTCAAACCAGAATAAGCCCTGTCATAGTGATTGAAAATACCTTCGTCACAAAGCAGTTAATCAAACATTTAGGTTTGAAACAGCATTCATTAAATTTAGATCATTTTGCATTACCCAGAGAGCTGCTCAGCCAAGCTTGGATGAAACCTAACAAGTGTCATAAAGCCCAGCATGTTTTGTTGGTCAGCAAAAGGTTTAATGAGGTATACAAATTCTGATAATTTGACAAACTAAGTCCATATCTCTAAAGACATTTCTTTTTTTGATGCTTGAAGCTTTTATTATGTCGTAATCTGTAATGTCAAATTAGTAAGAAACAATGTGTCTTTTGAAATTATATAGTTTCTTCTCTAAATCATTCAGTATACAAGTTAACTATGTACCGTATAGGCTTTATTGGATATTATGATGTAAGAAGTAAGAATGAGATGTTAGGTGACCGGTATGAATGTGTCTTTCACTCTAACATCTCAAACCTGTATCTGCTTCAGCTATGTAGCTTTGAACAGAATTGCAAAGTGGGCTGAAAATTTGCCTTCATAATTCTATGTTGCTTTCACCCTGGCTGACTAAATATTTTCCTATTTACTCTTAGCTTGACCTTTTAAGCTTTTTGATTTGTCAAAGGTCTCAATTTAAGTTTTATTAGTTATCACTTATAGTGTTAAGGGAGATGTCACAACGTGAGCAATCTGAAAACGCTGTAGTCATCTCTTGACCATCAACTTTGTATCTATAACAAGGCATGATGTAAGTTTATTCTCTTTATCACTGCTTTTGTGTGCTAGCAATGGAAATATTTTTATTCCTCATGTTGTTAAAAATTTTATTTTCAAGCATCTTTAATCATCATATCAATTCTAGGTAGTGTGTTCATTTTAAATGAACAAGTTTGTTTTTTTCTTATGAAGGAAAATTTTTATATTTCTTTATTTTGTAGGTAAGCCGACTAGTTGTGTCAGAAATTGTCAGCAGGGGCAACATGCAGGATAGAGTGGCATGTATCGAAAAGTGGGCAGCCATTGCTGACATTTGTCGATGCATGCACAATTACAATGGTGTGCTTCAGATCTGTGCTGCATTTGTGAATAGTTCTGTCTACAGACTAAAGAAAACCTGGGAGAAATTATCAAAACAGGTAAAGTGTAAAGTAATTGTAATAGTTCTGGAAACTTGTTTATTCTTTGATAGTAAAATCAAAAGAGAAGACTAGTTATTGATATGATTTTTATTTCTTTGTCTCATTAATCTCCTAAAGTATAACTTAATTCTCTGGCGAAATTTTGTTGTTTTAAAAGCTTGTGAGAAGAAATTGAAAGTTGAGAGAATATCCTCAGACTTTTGTTTTAATCAAAGTCATGCTGCTTCAAGAATAGTCCATAATATCATTCTTTGCATTATCGCAAACAAATTATGGGTCCAATATTTTATGATTATTGTTATGAATGAACTTTTTATTTCATTTTCTGAAGTTACTGTTAATTTAACATACTCGTATTATACATAAGTATGTAATTTTTGTAAGATGTTTCTTTTCGTTTATTTGTGTTTTTTAGTGTGTGCTTTAAACTGAAAATGTTTTAGTTATTATGCAAATGCTTTATACTATTATTACCATAATTTAAACAAATTTCATGCACACCAATCAGAATCGACAAATGATTGAAAGGCTTCAGAATTTGGTATCGTCTGAAGGGCGTTTTAAGAATATGAGAGATGCACTGCACAGGCAAGTATTCAACCTAATCCTCAGGAAAAAAATGTTTCTTTACAATTATTACAGAAAGAAAAAACAAAGATGAAAATATTGTGTCACTTTTCAACTTAAACTACAGATATTAATTTACAGATGCATGTTATATACATAAATTAAATTCACCTCAATGAGTTTTGATCATATGTGTTCTGCTGAGATATAATTTTCTCTGAATATTTGGAAATTAGTTTCAAAGCAAATCCCATTAGCATATATAATATATTTTCTTGGATTAGATGTGGTAAAAAGTTTTCAAAAGTTTTCCTTCCTGTTTTTTCATCCTTTATTATATCTCTGTACAATGTTATCTTTTTGCTCCAAATTTAATTACATTCAGCTATTTGTGTTTTGTTTTGTTTTTTGGTTTTTTTTATGCTTTTTTTACTAAAGTGTTTTTCATATTTGCAAAAACTCACATTTTTGTTTTTAGGTGTGATCCACCTTGTATCCCCTATCTGGGTATGTACCTGACGGATTTGTCATTTATTGAGGAAGGAACACCAAATGTTACAGAGGATGGCCTCGTAAACTTCTCAAAAATGAGAATGGTAGGAAACAAAGCCTTTTTTTTTCCTCTTTAAGGAACTTATTTTTGTAAAGTACACATTTCTGCAACAAATGTCGTTCATATTAGAATTTTATTTTTAATATTATTGTTACTGTTGTAGTGATTATTATCATTAATGTTGTATCTTTTAAAAGGTAAAGTTTGATTACTTTTTTGTGTCTTTTTAGTTCCTGCAGTGTGAGAGGCAAAATTATGGCTATCTGTTTTGACATAAATTTTAAAGTGCCTTTTTAACTGTTTTTTTTCTTTTAATCTTTCTGTTTTTAATATAAATAATGGGAGGTGTTTTGTTGTGCTTTATTTTTTTGTATCGATGTGAGTGTCAATGCTCATTGTCATTTTGTTTATATAGCTTACTGCTTGCAAAATGTTCCTAAAAACTTTTATCTCTTCAGATTGCGCATGTTATAAGAGAAATTCGCCTGTTCCAACAGACATCATACAAAATTGAACACCATCCTCGAGTAAGTTGATAGCTTTTTTCTATATTTTCATGTAAAGATTTTTAACATTAGCTCTGAAAAGAAAATTCTTTATTATTTTATGTTGTTGTTGTTATTAAAGTACTTTAAATACAGATTTGATAACCTTAGTTTTGATTTGAGGAATAGCATCAATGTCAACTCTTTTTGTGCACCAAAATGATATAGCCTGGCATTTCTAAAACAATATGAAATAATGGAGGTGGTGGTAGGAAACTTTGTGAAAGAAAGGTCTTCAGTATTAATTTTTTATCAATACACTTTTTTCATGACTAAATTGCTGCTAGATATTTGCAGCATGTTGAAATTGGATTCTCTGTATTGTTTTTTTTTTTTTGTACTATGAAATACAATAAGGCATTTTCTTGTTATCAAGCTATTTGCACTTTAAAAGTATTGGGTGTTTAAAAGTGATAATATTTACTGTTTTCAGGTAACAAGCTATCTACTAGACCCCAGTCGGCTGTTGGATGAGGACCAAACCTACAAGGCATCTCTTGGAATTGAGCCAAAACAGTCACGCCTCTCTGTTATATCAACCCCTTCTTGAGATGCTGGGTGTTAAGGGGTAGGGTGGGAGGGGCATAGAGCCGAGACTTTTGCAGTAGACATTAGTCCTCGGTGGGAGGTGTAGAATTTTTCTTATTCATTGGAGAGTGCCAGGACATTTAGATATAAGCAAAAGGCTTTTGACAAAGATGTTCAAACAAATTCAATGAAAACCAATAGATTATTTTCTTTATCACCTGACTTAAACTTCTTTAAGAACTTAAGAGTTAAATTTCTTTTTCTTCTTTTTTTTTTCATCAGAATTAGAAATATGCTTCAATGGAAGTCAGATCTGTATGCAAATTTTTTCTAGGTTGAGAAGTAATAGGTTTTAAGCTTTTGAAATTTACAGTGTACAAAATTTTCAACTTAGTAAATAGTGACAGTAAGACCTCCCATGATCCAAGCCGTGATACTCTTTGTTTATATCATGCAGTGCTGACAAGAGTTATAACAACCAATACCTCTGTAATAAGTTCAGTCAACTGGCCCACACGAGACCTGGTGTTGCTCACAACATCATGCTGACTGTTGCTCTAAGTACATGCCTGCATTGATCTTTTGTAAATTCACCGATGTTATGATACTATTGATGGGTGAGTGAGGCTGGATTGAGCTGTGTGACTTGAATGTTCTGCAAGAGACATCCTTCAAAAGGCAGTACTTTCATTTGCGATAGAAACCTACATTTTTTTGTATTATCCATCTTCCGAAATTAATCATTAATAAACTTGTGCAATGACAAAGCAGATATCATTTTTTTTTCATATAACCTTCTTTGGGGGTATCATAAATATTATTATGGCAAGTTGCTCAGTATCAGAAACCACTTTATCACTTGAAGCACCAGACCAAAGCCAGAAAATGCATGGGTTTTTAAAATATTTCATTTTTAATAATTAATCTTATGAGGCTTTGGATATTCTTTCTGACAACTTTTTATGTGCATGTATGTGTAACCCCCATGTGTTCAACCATTCAAATGTATCCCATCTTTTCTCCAGCATCCTGAATAATATTTAACGATTGGTAGCAGATTTTTGTTCATCTTCATTCAAACAAGATAAACTTTTAAATGGGCTCTATAAAGCAATGATCTTCTTAATCTACTTAACAACTGGTGCTGTCTTAGATGTTTGGTTCCATATACTGATCTACATATTTGAAAGATCAAAGTGACGAGGCAAACACAGGCATCTTGCTGTGAAAGAGCCAACACTGTGTTCTGCTTTGGAGATTTCTCATGGCACTATCCACATCAATGTTATTGAAAAAGCATCACACAGCTTCCATTATATCAATAATTAAATCTGTCCAGGTGTTGGAACATCGATGAAATTTTGTTGGGTATCAATGATACTCTTGTTCTACTACTTTTGTAATTATGTAAAATTTGAATGCATAGTTGTGTCACCAAATATTTCTATGAGGGTAAAACCTTTAACCAGCAAGGCTCCTAAATTTGTTCAGAGCTCGAAAATTTATTCATCCTAGAAAATGTCTCTTGCAGTATAAATTACCATTCCATTTTTATCAAGTTTTCATGATCTTTGTGTCAGTTTACCCTGTATTATCAAGCTGAAGCAAATTTTATTGTTTCTTTATTCCATATTTAGAGCTGTCGTGATTTTTATTGTTGTTCTAAATATTGTTTGTTCTATTTATAAATTCATGCTATTTTACCATTTTTTGTGTTTATTTTCAACATTTTATTTTCTTTAGCCAAAATAAATGAGATTAATATTATGGTCCATTTTGATTACAATTATCCTTGTGATATTTTTGTGTTTTAATGTTATACTTATACTTTCAACCACCACCCAGAAAAACAGATATTATCATAACATAACTATAACAACAGGACTTTTGTATGAAAACATGACTTTCAATCAAAAAGTCGATTTATTGAAGATAAAAGATAAGAATAGATTTATTAATTTCAGAGCCAAATCAAATAGTAGCTGTAGATAATGTAGTAGTAGTAGTAGTAGTAGTAGTAGTAGTAGTAGTAGTAGTAGTAGTAGTAGTAGTAGTAGTAGCAGTAGCAGTAGCAGTAGCAGTAGCAGTAGCAGTAGCAGTAGCAGTAGCAGCAGTAGTAGTAGTAGCAGCAGTAGTAGTAGTAGCAGCAGTAGTAGTAGTAGCAGCAGTAGTAGTAGCAGCAGCAGTAGTAGCAGCAGTAGTAGTAGCAGCAGTAGTAGTAGCAGCAGTAGTAGTAGTAGTAGCAGCAGTAGTAGTAGCAGCAGTAGTAGTAGCAGCAGTAGTAGTAGTAGTAGTAGTAGTAGTAGTAGTAGTAGTAGTAGTAGTAGTAGTAGTAGTAGTAGTAGTAGTAGTAGTAGTAGTAGTAGCAGTAGCAGTAGCATCAGCAGCAGTAGGAGGAGGAGGTGGAGGAGTGGTATTGTAGTCGCAGGGCAGCAATAGAAGTAGTAGCAACCCAGCTGAAAATCAGGAAGAATTCGACCAATTTTTTTTTTATTCTGACATTACAAATGAAGTTTACCGAATTTTAAAGGTTTTAAAAAATTAAAATTTCCATTTTTTAATCTTGGGAGAAACATACTAGGTTAAGAATTGAGGTGTGGTTTGTTATGTTGATTGAAATGATTTTTTTTTCGCACCTTACAAGTTAATGTAGATATATATTTTAATGTTTGAAATATTTCAAATTTAGAAGAGGTTCAATGTTAAATACATTTCGATAGTTCTTGGAACTTGAGATAAACTAACATGATATCTTTTGAACTTGATTTTAGAATTCCATGAAACTATAAACAGAGGTAAGATGTATGTGTATGAAAAAGCACTGACAGGAAAAAACCAGTCTGAACACTTCTGAGATGTAATTTATATATATTTGAAATGGGAGATAAAAGTTTTGCTACTGAAATGAATGACAGAATTTTTAGATTCCTTTATAACGGATTGGACAAAAGAGAAATTAAAGTGTTTTTTTGTTGTTGTTTTTTTTAATCAATTTTTTAATTTTTCACATTCAAAAATCTGAAAAAGAGAAAAATTAAAATCAATTCTCACTGCATAGCACTCTTTCCAACAAATTTTGAAAATTATTAATTATCTTCCTTCTAACACTGCCATCCGTCGAAGAGACATGTGGACTGTTAACTTGCTTTGATAATTGAATCATGTTTTTGAATGTTTGCTTATTGTTTTGTATACAAGGTAGACTTACAGATAAGAGAAAAGCAATAAGTTTTAGCCGTCAGTCTCTTTTAGTCAGATAGCCCAGTGTCATATTAAAAGTTTTCTGAATATTTGTTTATGCAGATTTCATCTGCTTAGTGAAAATTGTTATTTAACCATGTTTTTTTTTTACTCTCCAGGTACACTCCTGAATAAAACAAAAGTTATTGAAAGAAAGATTTAAAATAATCTTGAATACAAGTTGTATTCCATCATATCTAATGACCATGCTGACAAACGCATAACGCTGTAACAGGTTAAATAACTAGACTTTTTTATCCTTTTTTAAATTTTAATTAAAGTTTGCAAAATAGGCGATCATTTTGTGAGCTCTTTCACTTTGCTGCATGTTTAAGTCAAGTTAACGAAGAAATTCAAGATGTTTCAGAAGACCAGTTGAGGTGTGAAATTTTAAATGAAGTGCCAATATATTAAGTTAAGACATCATTCTTAGAAGAGAAGATACCAAAGCTGTCCTATTGCAGCTAAAATTAATTTTTTTTGATAAGTTAAAATTTTGCCTGTTTTGTGGTAACTTTCCCTCACCACTCCTGTAATTAACATATTTGCACTTTGCACAATGTGTAATGATTGTTGTTGTAAGCAATTTAGTGATCATCATTTTGTAAAGAGAAATTTTTTTCTGAAATTTCTCTATTCACAAATACATGTTAATTGGCGTTTTTGTTCATTATGTCTGATTGGCTTGGTAAATTGTGAAGCAGAAAAAGAGGCTTGAGGGAAGCATGCAAGTTAATGTGTTTATCTACATAATTAAGTGTGATAACTATAAATATTAACACCCGAGAAAACAATGTTACAATCGAAAAAAATAAAATGATTATACAGATACTATTGAACAATTTCAAAATCAATCTTTGAGTTGTTTGTATGTTTGTTTGTTTTTTTTTTAATATTAATCCAGCTTATGTTCCTTATGTAAGACTGAGAGAAAATGCAAGAATGTTCAAAAAATGATAAATACGACTTCGTACAAAATCATTGACATAAGAAAGTCAAATAATGATGGCCATAAGTTACAAAAGTGTCGGCAAAATTTATATCTGTTCACACAAAGGGGCAAAACTCATACCTTTTTAAAATTTGCATAGTTGTGACCTAAAATGATGATTCAACAAAATCCATGGCAAATGTAAAAAAATCTGTTTGAACCAGCATATTATTTTTCAGTCGCCATGGAGCAGATTCAATTCATTTAAAGTTGTAGCTTAAGAATAAGATGAATTCTTTTGAAACAGCTGGCCGTGTAAAAGCAGGAATGGGGATCAGAAATCGTTTGGAAGAAACACAGAATTTGGTAAATCATCAGTGTGCACTAGTGTTAACTAATTATTTCTTATTAGGTATGCATTAGAGTTGATTGAATATTTCGTAATATGTGTGCACTAACGGCTAGTAGCAAATAAAAAGGTAGGAAAATGTTACAATCATCTCAGATACTGGTAGGCGTCAATTTTAACAACGGATATGAATTAAACCCACCTCGAAATAAAAGTTTACTGGAAGGGATTTTTTACAGGAATGCATAATGGCGCCTCAACAATGCGAATAATCTCTTTAAATCAAACGAACATGCACTTTTCGATGCAGCCATAGAAAAAAAATATGAGCACAGAATTTATTGATTTTTGTTACACAAACCAAATCCTCATTCATGTGTATGCTTAGGCTTAGATTATATTGAAAATTAATTGGTGACCGAAAGGTTTTTTATTCACTAGAAAACGCCTCTGAACTAATAATTTAGACGCGCTTTAAAGATGTATATGTTTCTCTGCCATCAAAGGAAGCAATGAGGAGAAAGTTAAAAACTTTCAAATCCGAACTGTATATACAGTCCTACATTTTAGACAAGTTCACAAGATTGTATATTTATCTTGAAATGTGTAATTTTATTTAAAAGACTTTTTAATTAAAGTCGTTTGAAGGAGAAAATTATCACCCAGCGGGAGATATTGCAATAAAACGCATTTCAACCTGATGTGGATAAGATTGGACTTAGAAAAAGTTAGCCTATACTCGATTATGGAATGCCATTCATGTCTCGGATATTAATCGTTTATTGCATTGGGAATGACGTTTCTTTGTTGATTGTGAGTCTGAACAGCTCTTCCTTCAGAAATATCGACTCTCTCTCTCTCTCTCTCTCTCTCTCTCTCTCTCTCTCTCTCTCTCTCTCTCTCTCTCTCTCTCTCTCTCTCTCTCTCTCTCTCTCTCTCTCTTATATCATGCTCATCATATTTTGCAGTCTGATTCTAGGCCTATTTATCCTTTGCAGTCTGTCTCTAGGCCTAGACCGTCTTCTAAAATTTGGGAAATGGCAGGAGTTATGGACAATATTCATTGAATTAAGGCTGCGCCGGCCCTGTTTAGCTGAAATTATTAGTGTATCCTTTGAGAGGTGTGGCTGCTGTTGAGAAAATCGTATGACGCCAGAGACATATCTTAGCAGGTCTGGAATGTAGATTTAAAGATTTATTTTTTAGACCCACATAAATCTACATTTTTAAAACAAGAAAAGTTAAGAATCTTTTTTGTTCCTCGCAAAAGAGGAAACATGAACTCTACTTATGCACTATCACCTAAAGTCTTTCATTAAGCTCTACGTTTCATAAAGTACCGGTATGTCAAACATGTTCTATGTAGGCCTATTTTCCTGCCTGCATTGGTTTTGGAGCCAATCACGTTAAACTCGAATTTTTTTCCAATTAATTAATCGATACTGAGGTTTACAAGATATTGATGTTAAACTGTAACAATGGAACATCGCAGTAGGCCTACTTTTTCTCTCAACCAGGAGCATCTGAGAGCACTGACTTTTGGTAGAGATCATAAAGTTCAAGTCCTCTCTCGCCTATCCCTATACTACACAGCCTACCTTTATTGTTAGGGCAAAATAATGCGATTACGCGGAACACTGACACGGACCAAGTGTTATCAACGCATTCATTTATCAGCAACTAACTTCACAGGATCGTATATTTCCGCTTTACATACCGATGTGTGTTGATAATAAAAAAAAAAAAAAAGCTATAGCTTTTGTAGTTGATGTGTCCTATTGTTTTCATACGCTGAAATTTATCTTAAGACCATCTGTGCAAGCAATGTATGTAAATTGGGCTTGCAAATATTTATAAGCTTCACTCTGGTTATCGGACCTGGGAGGAAAAAAATCTGCAGAATTGTTCGTCCTATGCCATAATGCCATAATTAGGGCTTGACCAAGGAGATAATTAAGCTGTCCACTATGTTAGAGCTTTTATGCTCATGCTTATAGCGCTTGACTACTTGGCATGATTGTATGGATCTCAGAAAATGTATTCCCTGGAGAAAAAATTTCTGGATCATCAGTAGATCAATAGATTATGCATTGTATAAGTCAATGAGACAGTAATATAAATTGAATTTAGGAATGTGTGCAAATCACTCAGAGACAAATTATAAGAAATTAAAAATATTAGAAATATGAACAGATCATTGACATTTTTTTGTGAAACAGTTTTTATCAAAATTTTTCTGTGTGGATTTTATGGTTCAGTTACCCGGTAAGACCATTATCTTATATTTTTTGAAAGAGCTTGATTGTAATGCATATGTCTGTGCGTCTATCTTATCTAATTATCGTTATGCTACTAGGGCCAATTTGACGTTTTATTTTGCATACCCTCTGATAATGTCAACTTTAACAGGAGTCAAAGTATATTTTACACTGCTCTATTGTAACGATAAAAGCTTATCATATGTTACATGTTCGCATATCAAGACTCACTCTCTCTCTCTCTCTCTCTCTCTCTCTCTCTCTCTCTCTCTCTCTCTCTCTCTCTCTCTCTCTCTCTCTCTCTCTCTCTCTCTCTCTCTCTCTCTCTCTCTCTCTCTCGAGAGAGAGAGAGAGAGAGAGAGAGAGAGAGAGAACAGTATCGACGTCATAATTATGCTGGAAGTCTCTGTCTAAACCGGCCTGTGACAGCTTGAGCGATTGCTTTACCGTGGCTTTTTTAGTAAGTTATTTTGTTTATCTTTTTTTACATTCTATCATTACACACACCTCTCTCCCCAACCAACTTATCAAGCCTTTTTTTTTCCTCACAGTAGCCTCTGTCCCCTTCTGTCCCACATTGTTTTAGATCTATTATATCCACTACCACAACTGAAAACTAGGTTCCATTATAGTAAGCAGCTATTGTCACGAGCTCTACAACTACCTCTAACTAAAACTTTGAGTTCGTGTGGTTGTTGCAGCTGCTGCTCTTACTATCGCGGTGTCCTTCATAGAACATTCTAAGAAATTTCTAATTATAGGGTGTGCAGTGGCATGCCATTAATTTTCTCTCCCTAATACCATTGGGCCATGGTTGCGTTGGAAACTATGAGCAAAGTTATAAGCAATTTTGAGTTTATGTTACCCTCATTTATCTGGAAGGACTGATTACAAAAACCAATAATTCTGTCCGCTACTGTTATTTTATAAGGAATCCGAGCTGTCTATTACTGATGATAAAGGCCGCACGTATATCCTTACATGCTGTTCTGTGTTATTAATTCCTATATAGGCTTGTGGCAAGTCTCTCAGCGATCGCTCGTGTGTTTATATTAGCAGATAACATGACACAGAGGTATTCATGTTATAGATAAGACTTCTATCGTTATTGTAAGCCACAAATAAGCCAGCGTTCATTGCCTTTCCTCATTTTTTTTCGTATCTTTCTATTCAATTTCAGAGCTGTGTCAATTTACCAATTACTTTAATACAGGTAAATCGGAAAAAAATCTTTTCATAAATTTTAGAATGAAAGGCTAGTTTCATTCAATATAAGTAAAACTAATACAGCGCTGAAATCACGATTTTGTGTGTGTGTGGGGGGGGGGTGTTCACGCCAGCTTTAAGGTTTCATTTTTATCTTCCTTTCTTTTTTTTTCTCTTTATATCTGTATTTCGCATATTATGTAATAGTGGAAAGTAGCCTTTGCAATAATATATGTGCCAGCTCCAATTGGAAGACCGTTTACCTAAAAAGGTCTGTAGCCTAACTGACTTACGTCAATTAATTCGATATCATCATGGCTGCAACGAATCATCAATTTTTGTTTGAGTGACCATTAGAACTGGGCTGTCAGTTTTAATCCCCTTGATAGTGAGACCAATACAGCGTTAAGCTCCCGTTCAGACCCACAAGATAATGTCCTTAATTGATGGGAATTGCAAATGAATAGGTTACAAATTTCTATTCAGTACCTTCCCCACACGCACACACACAAACCCTGGACGATTGCGAATAGTTCTTGAACTGTACAAGTCTTTCGTTGGAAATAAAAAAAAAAGTAAAATACTAAAGGTATCAATAGCATTTTCTAATCTCTTCGCAGCCTTCCCGTTTCAATCTCTTTATTTCTTTCTCTCTCTCTCTCTCTCTCTCTCTCTCTCTCTCTCTCTCTCTCTCTCTCTCTCTCTCTCTCTCTCTCTCTCTCTCTCTCTCTCTCTCCCTTTCTTTTTTATCCCTCATTCTCTCTTGCTCTTTCTATTTATAAGAGCCTCCTTCATTAATTCT
>JAWDGP010004263.1:2810000-2957500 GCA_033675545.1 Elysia crispata | reverse complement strand
TTCTTCCTAATAACCGGATACATCTAATCCTAAATTTTCTTTCATACAATATGCCTACATAAATAGACAATTGTAAGATTTGTTTAAACAAGTTATTTTCGGTTCCCTTTCTTATTTCTAATAAGGCTTTCCTCTCGAGTACTATGTTTAATCTGTAGGTTTACCTATTCCTCTACATATTTTGAAGAATTCTTCACTGTTTGTTTCCATACTATGGTGCCTTGTCATAGTACAAGAATTTCCAACTTTTCGTGATTCGCCTCTTCACTGTGAAGGCCTAATTGTGTTAATCAGATTAGGCTATGAGCCTCAAGTTAAGCCTGTGATTCAATATCCTTCCTGATTTTTTTTCACTGCTCAGCCAGCTCTTGTTTTGAGTATTGTGATTGTAGGGGTATTATTGGGCGAGAGCCTTTCCCGTCCCGTTTGACAATATTTTTCTAGGACAGGGTTGGTTATACTACAATAATATTACAAATAGATTTATTGGCAACTCCCTCTTCGCCTTCTTTACAAAAAAAAAAAAAAAGAACAGAACAGAAAGAAAGAAAACGATCATACCGGTACACTGAATATAAGTTATATTAGAATGGTCATATATTGCATTGTTAAATCTGTAAGATAAAAGAATACAATCTCATTTGTTAATTTTCCAATTAAATCAACATCATATTTATATTTGCGTTAGACAAACATTTTCCTTTTTGCAGCTTTTTTTTTCAGAAAGTTCTTGACATTTTATCCTGCAACAACTGTCTTTCATAAATGAAGTCTTCAATAAACCGGATTGTAAAGGGCTTGGATGAATGAAATGAAAAGAACTACATGTGGGGAAAAAATAGATAATATTTGTACTAATAATAATCAATTATCACCAACAATGGTTTTCATAGGCACAGGGATTTATTTTTAACGCAAATTCAGTACTGTTAATACAGCTGTATCTTTCTTAGTCTTCGTGCATCTCTCTCTCTCTCTCTCTCTCTCTCTCTCTCTCTCTCTCTCTCTCTCTCTCTCTCTCTCTCTCTCTCTCTCTCTCTCTCTCTCTCTCTCTCCCTCTCTCTCTCTATTAATATCCTTAAGAAGTTTATTAACGAATGGACTTTCCTCTGCCCAGTCCTCTAATGTCGATTTCTATATCTTAGATCAATCAAATTAAATGACGCACAAAGTATCGCTCTATTGCGTTTGTTAATGAACGAAACACCCCGTGAGATTGCTATTAATATTTTATGTTCCATCATCAAAACTTAATGAGAATTTCAATGGCTCTGCGCTTCTTGAAATATCTAAGATTTATGTGGAAGTATTTTGAATGGACGCAGCTAACATGAGCTTAATGGATGGAATTGTTTAGACAAAATAATGTATTTAAAGAAAGCAATATAAAACTCTTTGAAGATATGTCGCTGACCAGTCCAGTGCTTCTATTTCTCCCGTATCAAATTGTCAGTAAATTGGAAACCAGTTAATTCTGAACTTAACTACTCTACTTTAAGAGTTTGAGACACTTATCACAATGCTTTGAGATTCAGTAAAAAGTGCCGAAAGGTGCTCTGCCTTGCTGAAGTTTATAGCTGTCCATTTATTTTAACCTGCGTGATAATGAAGATTTCAAAGGATGCATGAAAAGATATTTTCAAGATTAGGAGCTTCTGAACAACATAATATTGCATGTCTCATAATTAAGTTAATGGGTGCGCGATTTGCTTTGTAATATTGTGGTAGTTGAATTACAGATATCAAGCCGCTCTAACTTCCTGTGTGCTAGGTCGATCTTGAACGTTAACCTTTATTAAATTAATATTTTTATTTCTTTTCACACAGTTTATTTACAGGATATTATCGCTAAATTTTCGAAGCTGTGTTACACTTGAAACGTTAATTTCAGCTCTATAAAGATTTATAAAAATGACAATGAGAGGGAAGTGACCAAAACACAAATTACGTGATATTGACGATTCAGCTATGGATGAAATGGGCAGCCCTTCCTCCATGTCAGAGCTTGATCTAGGGGGCGAAGGTCATGCCGGGTTCAAGAGCGGGAGTTTTTTGACAGGATGCGACGAAGGCGACAATGGGGACGAGATGAGCACGGCTTCTTTGGCTGAGGTTCTGGCTTCTCGAGGGAGGTTCTTGGAAGAGCTTGAGCTATGGGCTCTGTGCCGCGAGTGCTGTCTTACACTGGAGTATGTCCACGACTGTCATGACTTGTTCCAATCATTGTGCATCAGCCCAGACACCGTAGCTTTCGACCCGGATGGAAATGTCTGTTTTCTCGATCTCGATACGGGTAAGTATTTAACTTAGATTTGATTTCTTTTACAGGTTAAAATCGATGTTCACGCCAATCAATTGTCTTGACCAATAACTGCGAACTACCATAATCTTCATCACCATCATTATCACCATCACCATCATTATGATCATAAAATTAATAATTATCCCCATAAACATGATTATCAACATTATCATGATTATGATCGTAATGAGCATATTAATTAATATCCCAATCATGATCGTTATCTCCATTATAATATCTATCGATTCCATTATCATCATAATCGTCTTTATCTTCATTAAAATCTTATCTTTAATATGGTGTTACCACTTTAAGTAAAACAAAATATAACAGTTTCCACATGGGTTTTCTTTGTAAAAAGATATTCAGACATATATAACATCAGTATTTCGAATGTTGTTCGAATATTATTAATGCCAAGAATGGAAAAATTATGGATTAAAAGTAAACTTTGATTTAAGAGTCATTAACATTATATTTATTGCATATTCTTAGCATATATAAAATATTCAAAGAATCATATGTCTATAAATGCTAATAGAAATTCTGATTTTCACTCCTAACAAAAAACGAAATATAGTTACAAGAATGATAGAGTATGTCTTGTCGAAATGCAATGCAGGAAAGGTTCTAGATTTGAAATTAGATTGTCATTTATTAGCGGTATATTCGTCTAATCTAAGTTTGAAACACAGTCGTTCAGGCCATAGTTACAATATGCTTCAGATGGGCACATCAGTTTGATCTGCCTATATCCAACTGGTTGCAACTATTATTAATTTTGCAAACAATCAGAAAAGTACCGTAATCAAAATATTCCAGTGGTAAAATCTCTGCAATAAGTGAGATCCAACAGATATTCACGCCTTTGATACCCAGTATTATTCTAGGAAAAAATGAAACGAAAACAATTTGAAAAATAATAGAAACACCATGCTAGTCATCAATAGATTGACTAAGTTGAGATTTTTTTAAATTGAACAACAATGTAAATAAAATGACCCCATTGCCGCACGTTGGTATTTTTAAAGCTGCTGGAAAACGATTATGCAGTATATAATAATACAGCTCTGAATAGCAAGAAGAGTCCTCAAGGTTCAATGAATATTCCTTAAAATTAGAGTGTTGTATCTTTCGTGATGCTGGATTGCTGAATATTGAATAAATCTTTGAATGCTTGAATATAAAGTTGGTTATAAAAAGTAGCATTAGCCCTCCGGTTCCCAGAACATGCATGGTTTTGAGTTGTTTTGGGCGATCAACTCTTTTTTAACTCATCGAGTTGAATATCGATTTTACAATGTAAATACCGTAAGGCAATGGGCAGAACCTGCCATTTGCCTGACCGAGTCACATAAACAAGTCGATGAAGGCCAATTGAACCAAAAATTTTCCCCCTCTTCATATCAATATGATTAAATTTACTACTTGTTATTCTCTCTAACTTTCCCTCTTAACTTGACAGAAGATTAATTTAAAATATCCACTCTTGTAATATGTTAGTTTCTGAATGTACCTGCCCTTTAGTTTATCTTTTGAAGAGAGGTCGCATACTGGGCTCTGTACTAAATAATTCAACCTTATTTCTATTTGCAGAAGAGCGTTCCAGCAAAAGAAAAAAAAAAAAAGAACAAATATCATATGAATATATATTAGAAACGCGCCACACATCGCAATCTTAAATTTACCTACTATTTAAGAGAAATAGAGCAAAGCAACAATGCTTAGGTCGCCTTCTCTTTTTTCAACAATCTTAATCCTAGTAGCGTGGAACACTGACATGGTTAGAAAAGGGATCTTCTGCACTGTAAGAAACACAGAGATCGATGAGATCCGTCTCGCTTCAGTAGCCACATTATATTTTATCAAAATCAGGGGCACGGAAGAGACAACCCTTTAACTAGAAGATACGGTGTTTGCATTCTTCTACTTGACAGGTTGGGAGTTTAGAACGATCGTTTCCAACGTGCGCAAGGAAAAAGAGAACAAAACAAAGAAAAAGATTCTTAGAGAGTTGCCAAAATTAACATTCAGTTTCGAAGCATTCACAATCTTGATTTTTTTCTTAAAGAGGTTTTAATAATTGTAGTAGTGCACTTTAACAACATTTTAATTTATATCAATAGAATACAAAGAATACTAAAGTTCTATTGAATAAACAATAAATAATGCACAAAATTAAGATTTCCCCAATAATACAATCAGATCTGGTGGTGCTGATGGTAGTAGTAGTAGTAGTAGTAGTAGTAGTAGTAGTAGTAGTAGTAGTAGTAGTAGTAGTAGTAGTAGTAGTAGTAGTAGTAGTAGTAGTAGTAGTAGTAGTAGTAGTAGTAGTAGTAGTAGTAGTAGTAGTAGTAGTAGTAGTAGTAGTAGTAGTAGTAGTAGTAGTAGTAGTAGTAGTAGTAGCAGTAGTTCTTTTTTTTTTCTTCTTCTTCTTCTTCTTCTTCTTCTTCTTCTTCTTATTATTATTATTATTATTATTATTATTATTATTATTATTATTATTATTATTATTATTATATTATCATTATTATTCTTATTCTTATTCTTATTCTTATTCTTCTTCTTCTTCTTCTTCTTCTTCTTCTTCTTATTATTATTATTATTATTATTATTATTATTATTATTATTATTATTATTATTATTATTATTATTATTATTATTATTATTATTATTATTATTATTATTATTTACATTGAAATCATTGTTTTTCTTTGACTTCTTATTGTTGTGTAGAATATAAAAATTCAAAAGGAAAAATGTGTCGAAAGTTGATTTGCTTGCTAAATCTTGAATGCTTTTCCTGAGAAGTTATTTATAATAATTTACCTCTCAATACCATGCCGGAAATCTGTAAAATGCCTTATCGAGCTGACAAGACGGCGCGAAACCAGACAACTCTAGAAACTAGACTTCAGAAGGGAGGTAACAGCGCTGCGCACTGCGCAGGCTTTCTAATTTTGGCCTAAGGGCAACGTTGATATGAAAGTGGGGGTCCGGTTGGTTTTCTTTCTTTGGTGACAATTAAATTCAGAGACCGAATAGGCCTAGCTGTAATGGAATTAAGACGATATGTCGGAGATTGAGATTAACAAGTTTGATTTGGAGTTTAGTCCGATTAGAGTAATACAGGAAGTAAAAAAAAATTCGGAGCAGACTTTCAGAGTGTAAACCCATGTGTAGGCTTACTCCTTATACATCTACTTTAAATTTCATCACGTGTTTCAGATACAAAACATTTAAATTTGGTGAATTTTTACTCAGAGTTTAATTCTTCAAGGACATGTTATTTCAATCGTACGCCCCATGGAAATGTCATAGTTTTTTTTTTTTTTTCTTAAATAAAATAATAAAACTATTTTATTTTGCTTAAGATTCTCAATTCCAATAACTACTGAATTTTATTTTTACATCTGGTATACCTTTCTTCACTTCTAACCCTTTTTCTTTGTTTGAAAGATTTATTATTATTATTATTATTATTATTATTATTATTATTATTATTATTATTATTATTATTATTATTATTATTATTATTATTATTATTATTATTTTTATTATAATTAAGTAATTTATTTATTTTATTTATTTATTTATTTATTTTTTATGGGGGGGGGGGGGGGGGTCAGATAGGCAGAAGCAATTTTTTTTTAAATTTTTGAGTTTACTTTAAGCTAGATGAGGTTGCATGGGAAGATGGAGGGCGCAAAGAGAGAAGTTACAAGCAAAAATGAATCTAAAAATTACCAGTCCTGCCGCGTCGAGGAAGAGAGAGAGAGAGAGAGAGAGAGAGAGAGAGAGAGAGAGAGAGAGAGAGAGAGGGAGGGAGGGAAAAGAGCGGGAGGCGTGAGAATTACTGGAATCAGGTTATAAGCACAACCTTAAGCGGTTAATTATGTAAAAGTTTCCCATAATGAGTATGATATTTCAAAATTAAATCATAACAAATTTATAGAGGAACGTTTCTCTTTCCCAAGGCCAAGGATACTCTTGGTTTACTTGTACAATTATATTTAATGCCTTAAACATTCTCTTCAAAGAAGGAGTTGCCCTCGTGTATCATTTAGAATCTAGATTGAGTCAAACATTATGTTTCGTCCACTTTTATGACAAAAAGATTATGCGGGCGTTGCAAAAAAAAAAAAATGAAAGGACAAATGTTTGTCTCTCAAAGCCTCAAGCAAAACCCGCCAGCTAATTTTGTACCCCCGGCTGTCCACTTTAACACTTGACGTCATTTGCAAATGAACAGAGTATCAGTAGCTTTACAGGGAGAGAAAGTATGGTTTTTATAACTGCTAATCCCTCTCAGACCAGCTTTCATGCGGAGCGCCGAGCGTGAAAAAAATGACCAATAATACTGCTCTCCCTGGTCGGTCGAGAAATAAGGAGTAGATCGATGACCAATAGCGGAGGCAGGGTTAATAGACAAAGACTTGCAGACCGGTCAGTCCTGTGACGAGAATAGTGTGGAGAGAGTTGTATTACTTCAAGTGAAAAGCGCCTTTCGGTTCTGGAGGTATGCTCTGTTTTTCAATTTTTATTTTTCTTCGCGTGATTCAAAATATTGACGTCTTCGTGATATTTTTATGTAGCATTATCATCAATTTCGTATTATTTCCTTTGTGAAGAAATAGTCTGTAAGTTAATGGTCCGTTCTCGGTATTTTATGCTATTTAATTATATTAATACTGTCTACGAGTCAAGGGATTGTTTTCAAGAGGTTTGATACCATTCGATTACAACGGAACTTGCAGTTTGTACACACTGAACGAAACTCCTTTGGTATAGAACGTTGTAGAGGCTTTCCCTCTTGATGGCTTTGGAAAACTGCCTTGAAGGAATTTTGTTTAAGAGCGTCAACTCTTTAGTTACATGAACATGTTCATAAAGGAATTCGTTTTATTATGTTAACCAGGAAATGAGAAGAATCATATCGAGACTGTCCTACACTATAAATTTAAGCTGAAAAATCTCAAGTGCATGGTTTAGCTAGACAGAGGATTATAGGAGGCCGCGTGGTCCTAGCTGAACTGCTGTGGTCCAAGGAGATCACGGATTCCTCACTGAACACTCTTTATCTCATGCAACGTTGTCCTTCTTAAACAGGAATCAATTTGGAATTGATTTACCCCTAAAATGAATTCTTCACAATTCCGCTGACTCTTGAGTGCTCAATTGTGTTTCAACTTTTCGAGGGTACAGATAATAACGCATTGTCCATCTAATGAACAGACTTTTTGTTCCAAGATTTAAAATTTTAGAAGTAATAATTTTTTTTCTTTGTAATAATATTGGTTTCAGAACCGGAGGCAGTTTACGTGTCTCCTGAGAGTACAGAGTATGGGGAGCACTCATTTAAGGTAAGCTAGTGAAACTGCCTTCACTGTACCCCGCACAACTCTCTCTCTCTCTCTCTCTCTCTCTCTCTCTCTCTCTCTCTCTCTCTCTCTCTCTCTCTCTCTCTCTCTCTCTCTCTCTCTCTCTCTCTCTCTCTCTCTCTCTCTCTCTCTCTCTCTCTTTCTCTCTCTACTATCTCTCTTCACATTTTTCTGCCTCTGTCTTTCTGTCTTTGTCTACCAAAAAGACGAGCATGATTATCTTTGAATGTGAAATTACATTTGTAACGGGGAAAAACAAATTGGAAATGGCCTGCGGTGAAAATTTTGCACATTGAGAATTTGCTTTTGAAGAACTTAGAAGCGTATTCAGTAGCTGCAACAAACATAAAATCATTGCAAGATTAAAAATATTAACAACGTATGTCTTCGCGTGTGTGAATCGTATAAACATCACTGTATATGAGACAGGAATGCATATGGTCGCTGTAAGAAAAGGACGCAAAAAGGGAGAAAAGAAGGGGAAGAGGAATATAGAGAGTGAGACCGAGGCAGATTGATGGAGAGAGAGAGAGAGAGAGAGAGAAGGGAAAGGAGAAAGAGTGTGAGAGGGAATGGGTGTATGAAAAGGAGAATGGAAGAAAACATTGGAAGGAGGTGGGGGATGGGAAAGAGGAAGGGGGTCGATGTCAAATGTCAAAGGTATGCTTACTGGTGTGAATGGGGCGTCCAAGTTACTCTGATATTATAAAGTAAAGAGTTCCAACGGAAACAAGTTAATATCGTCTTTGTTGCAGTCGCACCTGTTCTCTTTGGGAATGACCCTTCTCTTCGCTACCGAGTACAATACCGGAAGTGACGACCCTCGCGCCGAAATCAGCGACACATTCACGGACCTGCTGACGTCTCTAACACATGACGACTCTCAACTAAGGCCAGATCTAGACACAGTTATTGAAGCTTGTGAAAAAACATTGGGTGTTGAGTCTTCACAGGATATTTGTTTGAGAATCGTCGGGGTTCAAACTCAGCATGGAAAGTCTGAATCTCAAGGTACACTATTTTAACTATCTGTATTCTCGCAAGACTAGCTTATCAAAGACAATGTGAATTTTTTTAATAGGCTTTCGTTAATCATGCAAAGTGCAAAACAATATTAAATGAATACTGCCAAAATTACTGTGTGTAATAAGTTTCGTTATATTCTAAACTCTCTCCTCCGCTATGCTTTTACAGGTCTTACAATAATTTATTTTAATCCAACTTTGCCTTTTCTCATATGTATAATTGTGTAAACTCAAGACTTTTTTTTATTACTAGATCGTTTCTAAAACTTATTGCACTTCTTAACATACCCGGTATAAAAATTCCTCTTAAATAAAGGATATTTCAAAATCATTTGTTTATGATTGTAGCTTTTTGCACTTCTTAACATACCCAGTATAAAAATTCCTCTTAAATAAAGGATATTTCAAAATCATTTGTTCATGATTGTTTTTTTTTTCTTTGAGAATTCACTAACCAAGTAGTCACTAGATGTTTAATCATTGGTATTTGTGCTTCAAGAGATTTTTTTTGTTACTTCAAGAGTAAATCATGCTCACATTTAGATTACTATGTTAATTAATATACTTTTTACGAATGCAAAATCAGCAACTAAATCACCACCATCTCAATTTTTTTTTCAATAACAGAGCTTCCTTGGCTTCGCAAATGCCTTTTGACTCATATAATATTGATTAGAATTAGATCTAGCAGTTAAGGCGACTGCTGACGGTCTTGTTTGGTGGCTAGCGTCCTTATTGCTATTTGCAAGGGCTCTCTGTAGTTGGTTCTAAGCAAACCAGGTGTGGAGGATAAGTGTGTGGTTTATCAGTGGATATATCAATGTCAGAGGTTTCGAAAGACTACCTGTTCATCGGTCGCTTACTTAACCTTTGATACAACCAGAGAAGACGAGCGCGTCCAGCAGTATCCAGCAGATGAGCGATGATCTCAGCGCGTACTTGCAGTCTCAGACGGGTCTGGTGGTAGCAAAATCCAAAAAATCTGAGGTTATCGGTGGGTGAAATGTGATAATCCTCTGTGAACTTTGGGTCTCTATTCAGTATGTCTGAGATATATGTAACACAACCTGTGAAAATCCAGCTGAATTTTATTTTAATTCTGGAAATACAATCGCAAATTATGAGGGAGTGCAGGAATTGAATAAAACATATAAAATTATCAGAAAGCTTGTACTTTTAACCAATTTTTTTTTACTATTATTTTAAGAGTTGATATGACAGTCGTTTCATATAGCTAAGTAATTCTACTCCTTTTATTTCCTATAACTTATAACAGATATTATTAATGCGATTTCAGTTTGGTTTTCACAAATAACGTCTCACATTCTAGTAGAGACTAATCTACAATAAAGTTGGAAATGTTAAACATCCACATGCAGAAACAAAATCCAAGATCATCTTCTGCACCGAAATCATTTTTCCCTCTTTTTTGTTTTATGACAATAACGAATCACGCGATTAACATGGCTAGAAAAATTAACCTAGTATACTTTAGCATCAGTAGTCTGACAAATTTTTTTACATATAAAATATACGCTGCATTTTAAGATAATTGTTGTTTATATGTGTCACCACTGTTTATATCGAAGTTTTGCTATTAAAATAGTATGACCCTAATCAGTCTGTATTATCGCTGAATAGATATTTTAAATTGTCTTTTAAAAAGTTTCCCATTACCCTTTATGATCAATTCGTACAAATTTCAAGATCATAATAAAAGTATGTATCAAGCGTAGTTCTTGTTATCATTAATTTGATCTAAACTATTTATCTACAGAATCAGACGAAAAAGAAACGAGCAATGAAAGTAAAAAGGATGTCAACGATAACAAAGTAGAAGTTAAATCTAAAGAATCTCAAAGGAAGAAACCCGAAAAGAGCGATGAGTCGAAACTGAAAGTAAAAGATATTTTACGTGATGTCAGTTTTGATGACGAAGACAGCATAATGAGTGATCTAGAGGACGTCAGCCAAAGCCATCGCGCTAGAAAACTGAAAGTAAGAGGTTAATTATAGAAAATGTATGAGTTCAACTAACCTGATTAATTCTGTATGAAAATTTAGTAATTTTGATGTCATTGTTCAAAGAGTAATTTATTACGAAAAGAGCTCGCATGCAAAGTCAAAAAGAGGTTCAAATCATCTCCACTAGCGTAACTATAACACACAAAAAAAAGTTAATAATGCCGACAACAGGTATGCTCATTGCGGTGGTTATGACATTCCTAAAAGGAAGAATAAAAGGAGGAGTATAGAATGTTAATGCAGAATGAAGGTGGAAAAAGAGGAAGAGGCAGAAGACGTGATATCTCTGATGTAGGTGAGACAAATGCAAAAAAAGCAGAATGATCATGATAATGCTGATAATAATGCTGATGCTGATGGTAAAGATAACAATGAGCATGTGATAATAATGACGACGATAACTTGTGTAATGGAAATTTCCAGGTATAAATAAGGACAATAATTATGTTGGTTCCAGTTGTGATAGTGATGGCGATGGTGATATTGGCTATAGGTACTAATATCAACATTTCTAACCACCCAGGGCATCATGCTAAATGATCTTCTCAGCTCGATTGATCGTAATCTGGAAGAGGCTGAACTGTGGTCACTTTGCCGAGAAGCAGTCCTAACTTTACAGAGGAAGAAGAAACACTTGCGTACGTTGCATACACAAAATACATACGCACATACCCATATATATATATATATATATATATATATATATATATATATATATATGGAGAGAGAGAGAGAGAGAGAGAGAGAGAGAGAGAGAGAGAGAGAGATATGCTCATTAGGCTATAAGTATTTCCTTGTTTATTTACCTATCCATCCATAGTTAATAGATTGTCAGTGTTTCAATTACCTTGCTCCAAACTGCCTAATTTGTGTTATCTATTGCAGGAGTTATCCGGGCTGGAATCTTTTTCAGCCGTTGATTTAAGTCGTTATTTCTTAACACCAATGAATATCTCGGTAAGATATATATATCCAGATATATATAGATATATATATATATATATATATATATATATATATCTGACCGATATATATATAAACAAGAGACTGTAAATCAATAATGCAGTCATTTTTTTATGCTTATTTGTATTTCTAATATATATATATATATATATATATATATATATATATATATATATATCTTGACATTTAGAAATACAAATAGCATAAAAAATGATTGCATTATTGATTTGAAAATAATGCAATCATTTTTTTATGCTTATTTGTATTTCTAATATATATATATATATATATATATATATATATATATCTTGACATTTAGAAATACAAATAGCATAAAAAAATGATTGCATTATTGATTTACAGTATCAATGAAGCAAAGTTTTTGTTCTATCTCTCTTGTTTAGCTTGAGTTTGCATTTTTAAATTTGTGTAACTGTTTGATTAAATAGGCAAAATAATTATTGTTTCTTGTCCAGCTGCCTACATATCTCCGGACACAGTGATGGTGCGGGAGTCAGGGACAATTAGCTTCAAAGCTATACCTGAAGAGAAACCATTAGAAGTCATCTATATGGCACCGGAGCTGCAGACTAAAGGGGTCTTGAATGAAAAAGTAAGATGTTTACTATTGAACAATTATTTGTTATTCGGGATTTAAAAAAAAAAATAAAGTAAATTTTCGAAATTCGAAAGATAAATTTATTTGTACTTTGGTGAAGATAGTCTTAGAAAAATTGTGGTTTTTTTTTTTTAACTCCTTAGCAACATTGGAAACTGCTCATTTTTTTTTTCATATTTTTGGCCTCCCTCTTGCCCAATCTATATTTGCATATCTCTCTCATTTGTTCTCTCTCTCTCTCTCTCTCTCTCTCTCTCTCTCTCTCTCTCTCTCTCTCTCTCTCTCTCTCTCTCTCTCTCTCTCTCTCTCTCTCTCTCTCTCTCTTTCTCTTTCTCTTTTTTGTTCTTCCTGTCTCTATCTATGTTTCTATTTAATCCATGTAATTATCGTTGACCTTTCATAAAACCTGTCCAGACATGTCTCTACGGACTAGGCATCACACTGCGAGGCTGTGCTGGAGGGAAGTACACCACGAGCATGTCACTTCCTGACAGCGAGGCTCTCCAAATTTTACTGACTTCATTCCTTCACTTGAACCAACACAAGAGACCCACGCTGGACACAGCTTTGGAGGTGACATTCTATAGCTCTACTCAGCAACCAGTCTTATATAGGCGATTAAAACGAGAGAGAAGAATCAACTTATGAAAGTTACGAGGGCATATTGATAAGTTTTGCCTCCAAGTCCATAACTTTGAAAATAATGAAGACAAACAAATGATACTTACACCAAATGAAAGGTCATTTTATTTAGCACCTGATGACATATCATTTTTCAACATAATCACCGTCCCGTTCGATACAGAGCCGCCACCGACGGACGACCTGTTGGATGCCGTCAGCGAAGAAGTCAGCAGTCTTGTCTCTGCACCAAGAGAGAACAGCATTCTTCACATCTTCGTCTGTCTCGTAACGGTTGCCCTTGAGGTAATCCTTGAGTTTTGGAAAAAGGAATAAATCGCTCGGAGCAAGATCTGGGCTATAAGGCGGGTGCGGTAATGTCCGGAGGCCTAAACGATCTAAAGCCGTGCGAGTTTCCAAACTTATGTGAGGGCGAGCGTTGTCGTGATGGATGATGGTGCTTCTCACGATCTTTTGGGACAGTGAGGGTGTGGTTCACACAGAAGTTTTGGAACAAGGCAACACCGTGAATTCTACGAAATATGTGAACACACTGGAGAAACTGAAAGCGAGGTTGCGACGGGTAAGGAGTAAGAAAGTTTCCATCATCCATCACGACAACGCTCGCCCTCACACAAGTTTGGAAACTCGCACGGCTTTAGATCGTTTAGGCCTCCGGACATTACCGCACCCGCCTTATAGCCCAGATCTTGCTCCGAGCGATTTCTTCCTTTTTCCAAAACTCAAGGATTACCTCAAGGGCAACCGTTACGAGACAGACGAAGATGTGAAGAATGCTGTTCTTTCTTGGTGCAGAGACAAGACTGCTGACTTCTTCGCTGACGGCATCCAACAGGTCGTCCGTCGGTGGCGGCTCTGTATCGAACGGGACGGTGATTATGTTGAAAAATGATATGTCATCTGGTGCTAAATAAAATGACCTTTCATTTGGTGTAAGTATCATTTGTTTGTCTTCATTATTTCCAAAGTTATGGACTTGGAGGCAAAACTTATCAATATGCCCTCGTAGAAAGCCATTAACGGGAGAAAGTGTGAAAGTTCAAACTTTTCTACGAGTGTTGAAAGATGGATGATGTTTAAAGAGTTTTTTTTTAATATTCTCTCCTTTAAGCAATCATTGCTAATGGCTACTTTTAATCTGATTAGATGCACCTTACCAGACCATTGACCCAATTCATTTTTTTAAGCTTCTTTGCTTTTTATTTACGTGTATTTCTAACTTAGTCTACGTTCATAGAATGAAAATTGTTATATGGTGGCTGCTTTCATAATATGTCCGGAAACATTCAGGAAATTTTCAACGTATTTTGATGGTAATCCAGTATGATTTTGATCTGCGTTTAGCATATTGATTTAAAGGAAACAAGACTGACAGTTATTTATTTTTTTAATTTATGGCAATTGATTATTTGAGTCGTGCATTTAACCTTTTCTTCTTTTTTCATCTCAATTGAATATTAAATTTCTCTCTTCATTTTTCCCGATTATCTTCTGAATTATTCAATCATTTCCTTTTAAATTCTTTAGTCAGTGACGGGTATATTCATCAAATTAACTTACCCCAATATCACTAACTATCAAACGGCACTGAAATCTTCTTGTTCTGTCCCCTAGATGTGTGAGGAGTATCAAAAAGTGAACGAGGCGCGGTCCAGGGATGTCTGTCAGAGAATATATCGTGATGCCCTTGAGGCGGCTGTGAGTCCACGTTTGTATTGTAGATTGATAAACTAGTATCTCTCAAACTTCAATCAATGTTTCAGCGATAATAAAATGACATATATAGAGGGATTCAATCAACTTTATGGACTACATAAATGCATTTCCATCGTGTAATATTTCAGAATCGGTGTTTATTATTAACTGTGTTTCAATGATATAATTGATTAAAAAATAATAAAACCGTTGCATGCGATGACTGCAGCGCTCGCGAAAAAACGTGTAAATGATTAAATCTTTTAGTTTCTAACAAAATTTTGATTATAGCTTATTCTCTCAAGTTTGAAACAAAGAGCTATAATAGTATTAAACTTGATGCACCTGGAGAGATAACCAGCTGCTATCAAAAAAAAATTTAGCTGCTGTTTGCTATGAAAATTAGTGTCGCATGAACATCGCTAAATGTAATGGATTTTTTCTTTCCTTTTTTTTTTCTATAGTCAACTAAATCAGAAGGCTCATCACATGAACCTGGTAGTAAGGTGAGCTACAAACTTGTCTCTGTTCCGCTATTACTATCCGCAGCTGATTCTTTTTATTGAAGTGAAAGCACTTTTTTGCATTTTGTCAGGTTACGATGACTCAAGATATTCGTACCCTGTACTGTAATTAATTAATTCAGCTTTAAAACTGTTCACTTCAATACAGGTTCTTTTTACTCAAAATATAATTAGTTTGACAGTTTCAATTCTTAAAAGGTTTTAAAAACTCGAAACGGTGTAGCTAAAAACTGTATCATGTTGTAAGTATTACATATATCTTCAAAGACATTTTTCAAACAAACCATAGGTATTGTTGAAGTCAATAAAGAAAAGAATGTTTTCCTTTCATTTTTTTTAATTCACCCAGCCATCCTCAATGTTGTTATTGTATAACTTTCTGCAGAATTCATGGGACGACTCTGAGATAGAGCAGACCACGATGGCCTCCACTGACAACACCCGCTCTCTGGCTCAGGCTGGAGACACCACGGAGGCCGAGGACAATATTGACGACATCCCATTCGACAATGACCAGGACGACACGGATCCTGCAGCAGCTCCAGCATTTAAAACTCTCAAGTTTTCCTCAGAAGTCAAAGTGACACAAGAACAGTCGACCTCTGCGTTTAAGCCTGTAGCGGTGAAAGCAAAACCTGCTAGAAAGTTGGAGCGAGTGCCCAGCGCATTCTCGTCACCTGCCACTCATTTTAAGCCTATAGTGATCCAAGACAAAGGGGATGATGTTGAATCTAAACACGCTGGGGCCAAAGAGAAAGACGTTGTATCGAAGCTCCGAGAGATAAAAGACAATTTGCAAAGGCACCGTACCAGTGAACCTGTAACCAAAGAATCAAGGGATGCAAGTGGTAGCTTGAATGCAAATACTTCGCCTCACCTCCATCATCAAAATACAAAACTAAAACAAAGTGATCAAGCCAACACAAAGGCTCTTGATGAAGCCATGGTGCAGTTACAAGCTCAAGGAAACTTGCCAAATACTGACGCTCTCGCGTCGGCTATTGCTCACTATTTGAAAAGTCATTTAACCGGCGGCTCAGCGGCCGCATCTAGTGATCTACCTCAAACAAATGTACAGAACAACCAGCCTTCTCCTCTTGCAAGCCAAAGCCAGCACCAGTTAGCAACACAGTCTACAAACACAATGGGTTTTCCATCATTTCCTAACAACGCAAGAACAATACCGTCCAGTGCAACATCGATCACCATGTCTACCTATAGCAGTTCAGCATCGAGCCCAATGTATCCTCTCAATCCACACTTGACGGCCTCTTACAGTCCAGGAACTGTACCTATCCAACAAAATACCCCTATCCAAGCCAGCACCCACTTACCAACCACAAGTATGGCCCAAATAATGGGTCATTATCCAGCCCATTTCCCTGGTCTTGGCCAGATGCCCGTACAGTTTACTCTCGTGCAAGACCCAGTGACTGGAATCATGCAGATGGTACCATGTGTCATGCCTGTGCAGTCTCAGACCCATGCCCATACTAATCAGACCATAGCAGATTCGTCGACACAGAACAGATCTGACAATTCTGTATCCCATGCATATTATGAGGATTCTGGATACAGTGCTAAACAGGAGTCACAGACTGTGTCAAAATCTAGCACTGATTCGGTACATACAAATTTTGTTGAGGGCAGACATCATGCAGACAAACCAAAACCCAAGGTTCCACATTCTCAAAACAATAATATTTTTGGTGCTTCACATTCCATGCATCCTACCCCAGCCTCGTTACAGTCGATTTCAGGTGATAAAACAGAAACAATCATCTCGTCTTCCTCAAAAGTAGAGGACCATTCTGGAAGCAATTCTCATAGAGATCAGGAAACAGGCACTAAAGCTACACTTGCAGTCAATGTTGGAGGTAATGGAAACGATTCACAATCCTCGTCTCCGTCACCTTCAAAAGACTCCGGAATTTGTGTCTCTCAACAAGCCCAGGCCGTTGCTTACAACAAAGACTCTCTCATGGAGCGCCTGTTGAGCTCTCACGACTCCCATAGACAAAGAACTCTCTCGAATGTACTGAGGATTATTCGCGAGGAGTTTGCAGATGATGGTGTCTTTGATTCAGGCGTCGAGGATCTTGCCATAGGTATAAAAGACTACTTTACTGTTTTCCTTGTTCTTGTTGTTATTGTTAATGTTGTTGTTGTTGCCGGGTATATTATTAATTCGCCAATTTCGATCACACACACTGTTTTGATTGGTAATTCAAGCAAAACTCTTTTTATCAAGTATGTTAAATTATTGAGTTAATATTATTTAATTAATTACTTAATAAGTAGCGGCTGTGTTTTTATGCTCATTTTGTTCCAGTATGAAACTGATTACGGCAGTCAAACATACTAAAAATACAAAACTTTGAAGATTTGTTTCCTACTAAATTAATAAAATAGTAATTCAATAAAATCTATGCGCTGAATTTCAGCTGATTCGCTTTTAGGGTTACAGTTTAGATTGGGATTTAATAGGTATACATAATTATGGGTAAACAAAAGGTAAACATGCATAACTTTACATCATGTTTGTAATCACTGTTAATTTTCACATGATTTTATTTTTTTTTTATTTTTCAGCTGAATATATCTTGTCATTAACATCGCTGACATGGGAAACGTTCCGATGTGCAATAACAGAAAAGTTCTTCCATTTAGTTTGGACCTATGATTTACTAGCTATCCTGTACGAGGCAATTGGAGGTTCTCCTTCGCCACAATTAAGGTAAGTTGGGCAATGCGTGTATGGAGGATATATTAAAAAAGATTTCATCATACAGTTTTTGTAAATGTTTCATTTTTGTTCTGCGAAAGTGCATTACTTCCTTCAAATTGTAATAGCGTTATTTTTGTTGATATCATTAAGGAACAGACGATTAGATTCTTTCATATATCAGTACTTGATAATCTTGAGGTTAGTAGATAAGAAACATATTAATAATACTTGATATGTTTTACAGAAACTTTCCCAAAACACTACCAACTGTCCCTAGAAGTTCATTGTATCAAGGGGGAAAGGACACAGCCGGTAACAAGTACCTACCCCAGCCCGATTCAAAGCTATTAAGTTCAAATACACGTGACTTGCATGCCAGTCATCAGACCCCATCTCCTGGCACCAGTTTTTTACATCATGACTCTTCTCACAGACTTGCGTCATCTGACGGAAGTAAATCGGATACAAGAACTTCTCCGTATGTCCCAGCATCAGGCTATATAGAACCTTCCAGAGGCGTTGGTAACTATCAGCATCAGCAGAGACCTCGGTCTGAGGTCGGGGGACTGAGAGGGATGTGGAGCGAGACCTCAGATTCTACCGACACAGAAGCTCGAGACAAGAGGAGGCGCTTCAAGAAGCGAGGCGAGCTCGATAAGAACAAGAGCTCCTCACTACATAATATTTCAGTCGGAACGAACATGTTTGAGCAGCACGAGGATACCCGTAACGGTAACTTTAACACATTGGAAAAATCAAAGATAACCTCACGCGCTGGTGAAGGCTTGAGAGAAGATACTGCTGTTGTTCAGAATGATATTCATAAAGCTCAGTCGATACAGACCCGTCCATATACCAACACCGAGAGCTCCGTTTCAGCCTCTGGTGTTGATAATTATTTTCAAAGCAGCCAGAGCCATAGTGTGAAACCGTATCATTTTTCATCCCCTGCAACACATACTCCAGTTCTTAGAGCCTCTGACTGTAACAGCCATGTTAGAAAGACTAATAACGGTTCCCCGGCCGTACCTGCTCTTTCCCAATCCTCTTCAAAGCCTGGAAACAACCTCGAACATTCCCAAAGTCATAAAAGCCAAACTTCACCCCGTCAAACACAGGGTGGTCTCTCACCTAGAGTGTCTAATATCTTGCCTTCCAAACCATCAAAGCCCCGCAGCAATTATTACCCAGCCTCCCATCTTTTGTCCAGTAGAGACTACGTCGGATCAAGCTCCTCCAGCTCTCCTAACGACCAGCAATCAGGAAGGCTACAGCCTCAGTCTCTATCTCAAGACGTCTCTGTCCACTCTAGCCTGTCACGTCCAAACAAAGTTACCTCCTCCTTGTACACCGCCAGCGATGACGATGCTGACCTAGATAGATCAGCTGAGATGAGGCGTCTGGCCGCACAGAAGCCAGAACTTTTCCATGACACAAGATCTTCCAAGGGAATGTTTTCACAAGAGAAAACATCTTCCAGACATTTATCTGGACTTCCATCTTCTGTTTCACCAAATTTAGTTTCATCCAATGGATCGCGTGCTTTGAATTCCACACCAGCAGGAAACAAATCAAGTTATGACCAGTCCAATCCTTCGCAAGTTCAGAATGCTTCAAACTTTCCAAATGCTAGCAACAGATATAGTGTTCCAGAGCACATAACTGGCAACAGATTGGGTAATGCTCTAGCAGCACCATCGAAGAACAACTATTTTACCAACTCAATGTCATCCATTCCTTCATATGAACCATCGACATCTGCATCTAAAACTCGCAACGATCACATAAACTTCAACAACAGCAATTTCAACTACGGCAACACTAGTGGCAGCAACAACAGCATGAATACTTACAACAACTCAGGCAGCATCCCTCCATACGGTCGTTCCCTCTCAGCAGTATACACACGGCGGCATCAATCTCTGGAAACAGGTGTAGTGGTGACAGAGAACACGATAGATCACATTGATGAAAGCCAGCATCATGGCAAGGGGCATCACAGGCGTGGGTCTGATGGTTCCGTGCATCTTCCAGAGCTGAACAGTGCACTCCTGCCTTACAGTAATAAGGGTCAAATTGTCTACCACTCGGCCATGATTCAGCTCAGTCTCACCGCTGAGGTCGACGATTTCATACATTCCATAGTGAGTTTGGCTTTCTCGGCGTTAAGGCATTAGATTTTAAGTTTGTATTTAAAGTAATTATACTTTTCTTTTGTTTCTACTACCTCTCTCTCTCTCTTTTCTCTCTCTCTCTCTCTCTCTCTCTCTCTCTCTCTCTCTCTCTCTCTCTCTCTCTCTCTCTCTCTCTCTCTCTCTCTCTCTCTCTCTCTCTCTCTCTCTCTCTCTCTCTCTCTCTCTCTCTCTCTCTCTCTCTCTCTCTCTCTCGTCTCTATCTTTATTTCTATCATTATAACTATGTCTTTCTACGCCTCTTTATCTCTGCAGCACTCATATTTCCTCTCTCACTGTGTCATTCTATTTTTCTCTATGTATGTTGGTCCCTATCCTCATTCTCTCACTGTCTCTTATCTCTTTATATTTATGTCCTTTTCACTCCATTTGTTTATTTCTCTACATCTACAACCATTCTGTCATTCCACATATCTCTTTTTCTTTCTTTCTGTCTATCTATCTATCTATCCATCTATCTACATATCTATCTATCTATTTATCTTTCTATCTATCTATCTATCTATCTATCTATCTATCTAATTATCTATCTATCTATTTATCTTTCTATCTATCTATCTATCTATCTATCTATCTATCTAATTATCTATCTATCTATCTATATCTTTCTAATTATTTATTTATTCATCTTTTTCTCTTCATTTTTTATCCGTCCATTCATTAATCTATCTTTATACCTATCTATTTATTTATGATTTTATCTACCTTTTTAACTGTTCATAATATCCATCTATAATTCATGTATGTATATATATATATGTTTATACTTTTATCTTTAGGATGAAGAAAACAAGCGAGCCATAGAGTTGAAACTCACCAGCATCAAACAAGAGATAACGGTCCAGCAGAGACAGAGGAAGAAAACTCAGCGGTTTTACAGGAAACTCAACGAGCAAAGCTCTGATGGCAAAACCTCGAAAGGTGCTTCTCAATATAACAGTGTTTCAATCACACGCATAGTACATCGATTCTTTGATTGGCTTTCATGTGCTTAACGTGTCAGAAAATGTTACAATATTCAGAAAAAAGTTACGTGTATGAGGATATTTTGTGAGGAAACAAAAGATAGGAATTTCATCATTTGGGACTTAGTTGTCTCTTTCGTGGCACATGTTTTGCATTTTAAATTATTTTATATTTTAAGAAAAATGCCCGGATTGTCTTAAAAAATTGTTTAACAGAAAAATTTTCCAAATCAGAGAGTATGAATGAATTTGTCGTTTTTGTGTCTCCAGGTGACCAGGCAATAAGTGAGCAGATGCTGAAGGACATGACAGAGATGACAAGGAAGATCTCCTTCCTCCAGCTATGTCAAACACATTTACAGGTCCGGTATTTTGTGATCAGCCATACCAAACTTGCGAGTCAAATTACCTGTGAATTGACATTTTTATGAATTTTCTCGGAAATTTTCAAGTACGATAATATAATGACTGGGTGGTACCTATAAAAACAGGGTGGCTCTTCAACCGATAATAGGACTAATCAGTCATGATGCCTTTTCTCTTTTAAAAAAAATCTTAGTAACTGGTTTTAAATGATCTGTATTTTTTTCGCCGTTCAACGGAAACTTGTTCAAAAGATCTTACGATTTGAGATAATTCAATTCTGAATGAGTGCAAATCTTGTCAGTGAAAATTGCTACTTAAGACATATTCGGCGGATTAGAGGTCATAAAATATTGTTCCTATTCGCCTCAAAATAAAAAAAAATATAGCGCCTTAGCACAGTTATAGCCACTTACATACTGCAATTCAATTTTACGACCAAGCCTTTGATGAAACAAATCTTTGAGTAACTGTTTAATTTAGTTTTGGTTATTACAAAGAAATCTCTCTGTTCTCCATAATTATAATATGTGTTACATATGATTGACTCTAAAATTGCTTTCTTTTGTTTATGGGAATGCAGATGTTGCTGGCGGAGCTTTACGGGCTCGATAGCTGTTTCCTGTATTCTCTGGCAGCAGCGGAACCTGGCCAGACGTTAGTTTTACAGCCGATTCGGGAGAATCAATACTTGCAGGTAGTTTTTTTTAAAGATTTTATACTTCTATTGATTAATAATTAAAAGCTCTTCTCGATATGTTGCGAGTCCGCATCGCCCATCGTCGACGCAGTTGATTAGTTTTGACAATAACTTCCAGACATTTGACATTATCATTCATTTATTTGCCATTTTTTGCCTAGCTGATTTTTCATTTCTAATTTTGACAGTCCAATGTTCTTCCGTATTATCAATCTGCAGTAAATGGTGGTAATACTTTTTAATCATTGAAGGCAATTATCTTAATTAACACTTAACTTATGTAGATGTCAACAGATGAGTCTAAGTGTCTCAAAACCCTCAAACATGAAGATAAATATTTTTATTTACACACACAAACAGTTCCGCACAGTAAGTACTGTGGAGGCCGGGCAGATGTCAGTGCTCCAAGCTGGGACACCGAGAGGTCTTATGTCTTACCTCTACACATCGTGAGTTTCTTGTACACGTTTGTGTGCCATGTTTTTAAGTATTGTATTTCAGTGAATTTCATGGAGTTCGAAGTTATTGAGTTCTATCGATATTAACTCTTCAGTAAGAATTTTAATGTACACCAAATCAAGAGGGAGCAGAGATTCAAATACTTTTAAACTGCTTTTGCCGTAATCTTAGGGTGAATTTCTAGCTTTCCTAATAGCTTTATGAATTTCCTCTTCATACAGGTCAGCGCTGAGTGATGGATACATCCACCAGTTTCTCATTTGTTTCCGGTATATCTTAACAGCTGATCAGCTTCTCGGGTTTATTCTGGAAAAGTATCGATCTGCCCAAAGGTGAACATTTGTGGATTTATAAAGAATAATTTGACATAACAAGTGTTAAAAAATGTACAACATATTATCTAAACAACTTGAACTGTAAAACAGGAAATCTTCAGGGTTAAAAAATAATTTTTTGGTTAACTTACATTGTTTAAGGATATATACTTAAAGGTTAGTTTACAGAGCAAAACTTTCATGTCAGCCGGATTAAAAATCTGAAAAAAGATGTATTTTTATTAGAGGAAAACTATCGGATGCTTACATAAATTTAAACTTTAAAATACAAATGCGCTTTGACTTAAATTTGATCCTAGAAGACCTTAACTGACTCTTGTGGCACAAAGGACACTAATAATATACTCCAAACATTGCGATCCTCCATAAATTCCGTTAATCACTGTATACTCGAAACTCTTGTCCTTTGCAGTCACCATGGCGATCTAAACCTGGTGCGAGTTTTACGGCGCTCAATGGATCTACTTCATGTGTGGCTAGAGGGCTACTACTCCGTCGACTTCTCCAACAACAAGAAGCTGCTGCGCAAACTGGCCGACTTTCTGACGGAGCAGGTGAGAAGGTTTCATCAGGTGGTATCAAGAGTATATTGTGGTGGAAGTTTTGGCGCTTGTGAAAGTAAAAACTAATTGTTGCAATGCTAGAAGAAAATAAAAAAAAAGTGACAAAATCATACGACATACCTTTCTTCATCGACAAGATAATCAATTAAAGTTTGTCTTAGCACAGTATTTTTTTTCTTTTTCATGTAAATAGTTCAAAGAATAAGTACCGTATTGATGATAACAGCAGAAGGAATATTATTCTACATCTGAGAATAACGGTAAAAATGCAATGATTGTTCAAAATATCTTAATACAATTGGGTCGTTTCTAGTCTTTCAATTATGAACATAATCTGAGAGGATAGGATGAGTTGCACATTGTTTATTATAGTTTAGTTTTAACGCCATTAAACAAGCAGCATATTTATGTATCCGTCATTATTAATCATTAGTTGCAGTTACAGACAATAAGTACCAGAGTCCATGAGGAATTTTTTGTCAGTTTATCATGTGCTTTGAACAGGATATAGGTATGATTGCCATGCAACATGCTTTACAAAGTGTTCATAGCATTATCAACATACCTGATTATAAACATTTTATACCCTCTAGAACGAGGCTAACGTAGAGGGCGCTGAGGAACTATTCAGCCTTTACGCAGCGTGTAGAATGGGAGAGCACTCCGAACTCATGCTTGCAACAGAAATGGATGAGGATGAGGAGGAGGGCGCCACTTACTTTCTTCATCTAACTAATCCGAAGCGTGTAAGTGTCAGAGACTTGCGATTTCTATTGTTGAGTACCCGAATGTTTGCAGTGATGATGTTAAGACATTTTAGTCAGACTATGTAATTGCACTATAACAAGGTTGATACTCAATGTCAATTTTTCATTCGCTTGGTTGGCAGTTAAATTTTCTTTACTATCAATTCTCTCTGTCAAAAACAGGCTGAAGTGCACCCTGTTCCAGCCTTTGCTTTATTTTTCTCTGTCTCCTTGTCATCTTCTTTTGAATTCTCACAATCCTCTACACTCTTACAATCCCGCCTCCTCACCCCCTTTTTTCCTTTTTTTTTCTTTTTTTTCTATGCTACTCTCTTTTTCTTAATTTACCGATCTTTTCTCACTATCTCTCTCTGGTTTTTTCTCCTTCTTTAGGTAGGCGTATAAAGTAGCAGCACACTTTGCACAAAGCCATTAAGTTTTCCGTGCTTTATTTCATATAGGCTTTCCAGTAACCTTCAGTGCTTCCATTCAGCGCTTAATATCTCATACTAAAGCGAGCTAGTTATTTGCCACTGATAAATGGCAAGAGTGTGTGTGTATGAGGGTGTGTGTGTGTGGGGGGGGGAGGGGTAGTCCAACAATTATCTTATTCTACCATTCCTCCTTTCCGAAATATGAGTTTCATCTTGGACGAATTCGGGTTTCTTTTTTTTTTTTTTGGTTCCCAAATTAAGGCATTAATCTGTACGTTTAATTTTGACAAGCTTCTATCCTAAGCCTTTTTTCTACATCTAAATCTCTCTCACCTCTAGAAGAATTTCACTCATATTCCCTTTTTCTCTGAAAATCGATGCCTTTAATTATTCTAAGGTTAAGTTAACGCAACAAAAAAGGTTTTTAGTCTTCAAATCAACTCTTTCATATATCTCTATTTATTTACCTTTTTTTCGTTAAACCGTCCTTGTTATGTAAATGTAAGTGGGGAAAAAAAGATTTAACGATTTATACTAGGGACTAGCCCTTTGAAAGCCTTCCCTATTTTCTCCTCATGCGGTCCTTTAGCTACATTTCTCTGCCTCCGTATGAGATTCTCAGAGAAACAAACTTCCTCTGGTTTCTTTTCCTACTTTGTCATACCTACCTTCTTGTCAGAAATTAATTCTTATGGTTTTTGTTTCACAGTTGTAATTTTCTCCCTTTTTTAAGAAGAGATGGGTGATGATCGTCATCTTTCGATTGACTTCACATATTTTTTTTTTATTGGCTGTTATCTTTCTACAAATTCTCATTGTGTTTTATGCTTTCCCCGCTCCTTCACCGCGTACACCTTTCTCACTTCTCGTTGCGTGGTTTATTAAATTTACGTACCTTGTTTCGGTTTAAAAAAAAACTATTGTAGCATATTTGAAAAGTTACATTATTGAAGCGCAAATTTTTACTTTGAAATTATTATATTGTTCGACTGTTCTGATTGATTGTTTTGCAATTCTAAAACGTTTTAGTAACTTCTCATAAACAATTTCTTACAACAAATGGTGTATTATATAAATGGTGTATTTTAAAATGCTTGCCTTGATTTATTGATTGTAACAAAAATAGGTAATTTTCGAAACTTTAAGCTATTTTTGTAGGAGTAAATATTTACATAACTTCTCAATTAATCGAATTAATTAGAGATTTAAGATACTTCATCATGAGTTTCTAAATACATTAAAGATTATCTATCACTGAGTGTTAATGTGTCGGATATTAACAATTTTAAGTTAGCCAATATGAATCTTCCTCCTCCTTTTTTCACTCAATACGGAAGTATTTTATGTTTATTATGTCTTAGAAGTGTATAATTATACACTTCTGTTTACACAAAAAAAATGCTTTGATCTAAGTACCTCCACCTGTGCGACTGTATCAAGATTGTAATCATTTTATTATTTGGGAAAACAGCTTATTCACTATTTTCCCAGTTTACTTAAAGATCCTTTTGAGCGCCTATTATAAGGCTTTTTTTTTTAGATACGAACAAAATGTTTAGGGGTCCACTCCTTGTGAAAGTTTATGGCTGCTCATTTCTTTTTACCTACAATTGGGCATATTAAAAGATTTTTAAATAGATTGGATAAGATAATTTTTTTTTTGCGTGGGCTTGAGCTAAGCTTTCAATAATTGATAAGCCCTGAAAGATTTTTTTCTGAGCAAATGTGTACAAACTCCTCTCTCTTTTGCTTAGCTTTCAGTATTGCATCGTTTTAAGAAATCATGCCATTTTTTATGATCGATTATTTTAAACTCAATTCGAAAATTATAGATTATTTAAAAATTGTCAATTCGAAAATTATAGCTTATTTAAAAGTTATTTCACCACTGAATACATTTTTTTCCTTCATGAGCAATATACATTTAACTTCAATATTTCGTATTGCGTAAAAATTAAAATTATTTGGGGTTGTCATTATTTGTATTTTTCACTGTGTTGTTCTATTAACTTAATATACGTCGCATTATATGGGCTAAATAATTATAGTTATCATTATAAGTTATTCAAATGAGCTCCTCCGCTCTTTATTTCAACAGTCGCGCTCTCAACAACTCATGGAGGTAACATTGGTGGTCGTACCATTTTTATATAGTGTTTTTATTTATTTTTTTTTATTTTTTTTGTGGGGAAAGAAGTTCATGGTTTTAATTCTTTGTGTAACGAAAAAAAATAGAAGAGAAAATTTCTCTATGCTTAACATTTCTCGCTCTCATTGGTTCATATTGTGAATATTTTTTTTTTATTTTTGTGACAGCGATTATGTGGAGGCATTAAGAAGCTTTCGTCTTTCTCTTCGTCCTTACAATATAATCGTATATTGGTAATATGTGATTCTTTCATCTCAAGCATTTTGACTTTTTAATTTCTTTCAGAATAAAACCGCATGGGTAAATCGTGTTTCCGAGCGTTCTCATACTTAACAGTCTACTTTATATCTCTTGATGTTCCCCCCTTTTTTGTCTTCTCCTTGTCTTCTTGTTTTGACTTGATTTCTTTCGTATTATTCAGATTTAGAAAAAAACAGTGTTGTCCTTATGACCCGCCTGCTGTAAATTTTACTAACAACCTAGTGTACATTTCTCCTATGATTCTTTCCTACTTTCAAGCGCTTAAAAGACATGATAAATATATAACAGCAATGTTGATTTAGAGAAATTTGACCGTCAAATTTGTCGTTATATGATTCCTCTTTAATTGTTTATATTTCTCTCACATAATTGCAGTGTGTAGGTAGTACAACTAAAAAAATTTTTTTTTAAATATAATGAGTGTTCATATTTTGTCCCATGTTATTATAATTCACTTGATTATATTAATCCCTGCGTAAAATAATAAAATTAAATGATATTTAAAATGTATTTTAATTGTCGTTATCTTTACATTTCTCGTAATTTCTTTCCTGGTCCTAAATTAAATTTTTCTTAGATTAACTTTCTTTCCATCAAATTGAGAAGAATATTTTAGTCCAGTTAAACTATGCTGGTAATTTGAAAGTGTTATTGAGCTCATCAAAAACAAGGAAAAAAAAACAATTTCTATTCTATCTCGTCTGTAATCGTCTGCATTTCAAATTAACTTCAAAGCAAAGAGGAAAATGGCAACAGATATACCAATAGTACATGTTCCCGCATGTCAGCACAATGCAAAGAAATATTGCTAAGCTCTAAGAAATTCAAAGGTGAACATGATCTTTGTTTTGGAAAATATCACAATCCTTTTTGGCAAAATACATGTAAGGTTTATATAACTATCATGTCAGTTGTGCTTTCATATCTTGTTTCTGAGATAATTACATATGTTGGATTCGTTTCACACAAGAAGATCAATATAAAGATTGAAATCAAATTTTGTGTGAGTTTGCCTCCACTATCACCACTACCACGACTACTGCTGCTGCTGCTGCTGCTGCTGCTGCTACTACTACTACTACTACTACCACTACTACTACTACTACTACTACTACTACTACTACCACCACTACTAGTACTACTACTACTACTACTACTACTACTACTACTACTACTACTACTACTACTACTACTACTACTACTACTACTACTACCACCACTACTACTACTACTACTACTACTACTACTACTACTACTACTACTACTACTACTACTACTACTACTACTACTACTACTACTACTACTACTATTTTATTATTTCGCAGCAGTTACTTTGCTTCTACTGCTAATATTACTTCATCAATTTCCCCTGTTATAAGAAGGATGCATGCCTATAGTATTGGCTTAGCATTGAATTATTCTAGCCATTTTTTTTTTAAACTTACTCTATGAACAGTGGGAAAGCTTCAGGTCGCTCCTGAGAAGGAACAAATCGGAAAAGGGCTCTTCTGGATCGAGTGGCAAGTCCCGTTCGGATTTTCATGGCAAGCCACTTGGAGGACTACAGAAACCTCCGTTTGATCTATCAGACTGCCCAGCTCATACATTAGCAGAACAGCTGACACTCTTGGAACAGGTCTGTCTTTATCTATTGTTAGATCAGGATAAAACATCTAAAAAAAAGCCTTGCTGAAAATTAGTTCTTCCTTTTGTTGTCTTTCGCGCACTTAGTTTAGACTATAAAATTCTTAAATCAGAGAGATGCAAAAATCCCTGCTCCCTTTTGACATAATTATCTCTTCACTCCCACTCCCCATCCCAACTCCCTTTCATGTTTTATCAGCACATATTTTTCTCACTTTTATTCACAAGTTACTTTTTTAACTTCAACTATTCTTGTGTTATATTCAACGAAGTTAAGTAAGACATTGGAATGAGAAAATGAAAAATATTAGAGAAAAGTTGGAGCAATAAATTATAATTTTTCTTGGATGAGAGAAATTTAATTATCTTAATTTTATAACATTTTTTTTACATCAAAACCATGTGAAATAGCCACGGGGTTGAAATTCTCTCGGTTGTAACAATATTTATTTTTCCTCGCCTCGATTTTTTTTTTATTGAGCATAGCTTATAAGTAGGTCTAGAGTGAGTTTTTCTTCTCTCTTCCAGGAAACTTTCCGGAAGTGTCACCCTATCCATTTTCTCAACTCCCAGTGTCAGGGAGTGGGCGTGGCATTGTCTATCCCAGGGCTCAGAACGCCATCTATGTCAAGGTAGATCACACACGGTGCAAACTTTTTAATTTAGAGGAGAGAACAATTCAGATGCGTCATGACAATTTTTTTTATTAACTTTAGAGTCAAAATAAGTTTGTTTTAATTATCAAAGCTTTTTCGGGAGGAAAAAAATACTAAACAAGCAAAAAGTGGTTAAGGCATAATTATTATCGTAAATTGTGTTGGGATAATGATTTACACTGGTCATTCCTATACTCTATGAGCAGAGTAAGTGTTGTGTCCAGGAGGTCTCGGCCTAGTAGACCAAGCATGCATAACTTATGTAGCATCGGTTTTTTTTGTTGTTATTTTTTTTTATTTCGTATGCATATAGAATGTCATGTTTGAAATGAATGCGGTGGAATTGTTATATTTTTTGCAGCATATAGATGTAATCCACGGAAACACATTCGAAAAACTGCGCACGTAAAACCGAAGTGTTGCTTCTAAAAAAACTAAAAAAAATTATGATTTTCTTCCCATCAATTTAAGATTTTAGTGAAGTGTATCCTGGTCCAGCTATACTTTTCTGGTAATTTGAATGTATTATTAAACATTGAACGGGAAGTGAAATATTTGAGTAAAATTAATCATATATTATCATTGTTTCTCTGAAAGACTTTTGAGAAGATATTACTAGGATTTTGATAAGGGCAACATACAATGTGAAAGCGGAATCTCTTTATTCTTCAGAAAACTGGACACTGTCCAGGCTTCCAAGAAAGGGCTGTTTGTGGGTGACCCTCTGGTTGAGTCTTACGTGGTGCATATGATCGCTCACTCCCAGGAGCTGTCCCACTGGGTGGCGGCTGAGGTGCTCAGCTGTGGATCCAACAAGGTTTGTCTCCGTCCAAGTTTAAAGTGGACTAGATGAAATTGTTATATTTATATGTGCCAGTTTTTATTCAAATCGGAATCTATATCGCCCTTTTTGCGTTCCATGAGATGTTGGATTCAATAAATATAGTTTTTGAGCTGACATGATGAATCTTTTTGCCTTTTCTTTTTCTCTGGGTCATTTAGGACACAGATATCGCTTAAACTTTTTTTTAACTTACGTTTTTTACGATCTATATAATATAAGAAGAAAGATGTAATGTTTAATATAGCTTTTACGTTAAAAAAAAAATCATTACTTTGCTGTTAATTTGTTATTCCTCTTAATCAGATTGCACTTTGTTTTTATATATAATGCTCTTTGTACTTTATGCAAATAGAGTGGACAAATCGTATATGTCACTAATAATCACATTTCTCTTCTCTTCTTTCTCTCACAGAGTCAAACCAATATGATCACCAAATTCTTGACCACGGGTCATCTGTGTCTAGAGGTTAAGAATTTTGCCACAAGCCTTGCCATCTTAGAGGGTCTAGAAAACCTGGTGGTCAGACAGCTGCCAGTGTGGAAGAACGTCGCCTCCAAACACATGGTCTATCTTGATGAAATGACCAAAGCAAAGGTACACTCATAAAAAGTTAAACTGAGGGATAATAATGTTGGTATATATTTATTATAGTGTAGTATGGTGATGTAGCGTTGCGGTAATATCCGTTGACAATTGATGGTATTGATATAAAAAAAAACGGGAGTGCTGACAATTTTATTATTTTCCTTGTTGATGGTGATGATTTTGAAGAGAATAATAATTATAACGAAGAGGAAAATATGATAAAAATTGTAATGATGATGCTGATAGTAGTAGTAGTAGTAGTAGTAGTAGTAGTAGTAGTAGTAGTAGTAGTAGTAGTAGTAGTAGTAGTAGTAGTAGTAGTAGTAGTAGTAGTAGTAGTAGTAGTAGTAGTAGTAGTAGTAGTAGTAGTAGTAGTAGTAATAGTAGTATTCTGGTTTTAACCATTCTCTCCTACTATAGATGAAACTAAAAGGCGAGGCCCTAGCTCTGATGTCAGAGAAAGACTGTCATGTGTTTCCCACCATCCCATCCGCCCTGTTCCTGGCACTGCACCTACAACAAGCCGAGATAGGCGGGTTCACGCTAGCCAATGGAATGTTCAAGTGGGACAAAATGAGGTCAGTTTAGAGATCCATAATAATTGTGCTAATCGTTTCTTTTATTTATTTTTATTTGTATTGTTTCAGTAAGAAAGCTCTGCTCAGTGGGGAAGTCGCAAAATCTAAAGTTTTTTTTGTTTTTCTTTTTTAACGCCGTGCTGTAAAAATGAGTACTTGGCCATATCTTAGATCATTCAATGCACTCACCGCATATTTATGGTATAAAATCGAAATTAATAGTTAAGATAGGTAAGTTTCTTTTCTGTATTTTTTTTTATATCTAAGCGTCTATGCCACAACTATTTTCTCTCTTTCTTGCATTCACCCACACGAATAATTACACATATTAATTCGCTTTATATAACTCCACCTCTGTGATAACTTTTTCTCTTTGCTCTTCAGGGATACCTTTCAAACTATGTTTCATTGTAATTTTTTTAAAGCAATAAAATTATAACTCTTATTTGATAATTTTGTCTCTTATTCTTTGTCTTTCTCATGTTCTTTGCGACTCTCAGGTGTATAAGTGAGATCTTGGACCAGGCCAGAATTTTCCGTGATCATGAGTACGGTTTCCGTCCAGACCTGGACATCCAGAGAGCTCTGAAGCGCCGCCTGGAGGATTTCAGTGACCAGGACCTCCACACAGTAGCTTCCACTCAAGATAACAATTTCCGGCGACATTCCAGTTCCTCCTCGTTGTCAGGGACGCTGAAGAAAGTGAAGGACAAACTTGGCTCTCGAAAGAAGTAGAGCTTTCGTTCCGTGAAAAACTGTGTTATTCAAGAAGAAGGGAGAGCAATGGAAAGAGAGAGAGAGAGAGAGAGAGAGAGAGAGAGAGAGAGAGAGAGAGAGAGAGAGAGAGAGAGAGAGAGAGAGAGAGAGAGAGAGGTGGCATCTGGAATGGTCATATCAATGGCGATATCGATAATGATTGTAACGTTTATGATAATGATAAAAACGGTGTTGGAGTGATAATGCTCACTATGGTTAAATACAACGTGCATGTATTGGACGATCGGTTTTTTTTTATATCTGTATAGTTAATGAAAAGATTAGCAAGGGCATTTTTACATGTAATCTTGAAGTAACTGACAGATTCAATAATTTATTGTAAATTGAACGCTTATTTCTTTTTAATGTACAGGTTAAAAAAAATTAAGATCTGAAATGGTTGTATTATAAGAAGATGTATTCTATAATCCTATTCAAGAGTGTGTGTGTGAAAAATTTGTAAGCAAATACGTTATGAGGCATAATGTCTGGAGACAGATCTATATCATAATATTTTGTCTGTGATATGTATTCATAATGTTACAATAGGTAAAGTTGTGAAAAGTATCCAAAAGGTCTATCATTTTTTTTTTAAATGCGTTTGAAAAAAAGTAATATTGTTATTGATATCAGCAACAAAATCTTTAGTGTGAATCACTGAATAGTTGTTTATCATATCATTTTGTTCTTTGTTATTTTTGGAAATATTTTTTTTCTGTTTTTATACTGTCAAAGATAGGAGTTGGCTCTTTATTGTTGTTTTTTATTTGTTTTGTTTTTTAAAGTTTTATTAATTGTTTATGATTATTGAATAATTTTTAAACATAATTAAGAGTATTCATCGCATTCTATACGGCATTCATTGTGTTTTTCTTTCCTTTTAAATGAAATTGATATATTTGGAACGTATATACAGACAAAAACAACCTTTGCAACTTAAGTTCCACGTTTGCTTGCCGATGACTGGCCATATGGAATCTATAGAATATTGTATATTTGATTATGGTATGACTTATGATTTATGATTTAAATTTTAATGCCTTCCAACGTCTTATTTCCATCTTTTATTAAATAAGATCGCTTGAAAATAATTCTTTCATGCTTTCCGATAACGTAAGATTTATTATTGTGAGACCTTATCTTAGCTATGAAAGTTACACTTATGCTAGAAGAAATTCACATTTAGGGTAAGTTGAAAGAAAACATTAAATAGAAGTTGGATTTTCGCATAAGATTCTGCCAAAGAATTCATGTAAAAGGGGGAATAATGGAAAATGGAAAAAGTAGGAATTATTCAAAATCATTGCTCTACATGAGTTTACTCTTAACAATTTTTCAAAACATTTTCATCGTTGTTTTTTTTTTTTTTTTTTTTTAAAGAAATAAAAGCTAGTAGCTACGCAATACTACTTTTTACCATCACTATTTGCAAAGTTTATTAAGCTCAACTTTATAACTACATTTCAATTTTTTTTTCAGTCGCTGGAATATTTCCTTATATAATTATAAAGATTCATAAAGAAAATTGTTCAATCTCAATGAATCAAGACAATGAATAGTGTAATCCGCATAAAATAATCACGACTTATTTTAGAAGGGCACATAAATCATTATTATGATGCAATGATTTATAGCTGGTTATTGTTTTGTGTATGTTATACTAAGATAAAAAAAAAATATATTATTTCTTAGAGGATTCTATCGTGAGAAAAGACAAATGCCGTTACAATAGCACTTGTTTTATATGGTATAAAAGTTAGGTTAGGTATGGAAACAATGGTTCACTAAAGGGCTATCATGAGCTAGCTGCCATGTCCATGTAAAAACACAAGAATAAACAAAAACAATGGAAAGATGTGAATTCTCGATTGTAGTGGAACCACTAGCTCGACGATTAATGTAACTATAACTTATATAGCTGTGTAAAGTTGTTTTTTTTTTTATTCAAAAGAATCGAATTATTTTTTTAAAGCAGTTGTCTATGAGAAAGACTTTGGGGGCGTGAGGTGGTTAGAACTAGATTGAAAAAAAAATGGTACGATGTTGATTGAAACTTATTATTAAAATATATAACTATTTGAAAAGAGGCGACGGTGATCTTAGACTTTCATATCTTTGAATTATGAAGAATTGTAGATCTGATCTTATTATATTAAGTGTCATGAGTTTTTATGTTCAATATAAACAAGGCTAAATAAAAGGTACTTCTCATACTCATCTTGAGTAAATGTTGTGCCAGTAAAAAAACCATCAAAATAAGCCAAACGCATCTAAGTTTTACGTGCCTTGTCAAAGATGAACAAAAACACAAAATGTATAAAGAACTATTCCCACTTGTATTGCGTTACGATATTAGGCTACATAATTAATTTTATACTTTTCCCCGGCTTTGTTGGCATTTGAAGCGCTGTTAAAAAAAGAAGCTACATTAATAAAAATGGTGAAGGGAATCACCGCAAGAATGGTGCAAAGGGAAAGTAGTAAGATTTTTAATGTAATGATTATTCTAAAATGTAATCTCTTCATCAAATTTTTAAACTGGTTTTATGTTTAAGCATTCTTCTCTCTAAGAGGGACAAGCCGTAGTCCTTAAAGTATTATAGACTTGCCTGCTGTGACTACGAGATCAAGAGGTCATAGCTATACTTTACTTAAAACATATTTATCTGTGATAAACTTCTTCAAATTATATTTGATTGTCATTCTAATAAGGTTATGGTTGGAATTATTGCACGTGAATAAATTTAAACTTCCAGAATAAATGATTATGGATGCTCCTTAGATAACCGATGTGAATATGATAGACTGTCGGGTGAAAAAAAGGAAGAAAGAAAACACTTTTTTTTTTCAGAAACGGATTAATCGGTTTGGGTAAAACCTACGCATGGTACAGTTTCGTATTACAAATAGGTTATGTTTTCAGCAAAATTAAACTGCATTTAATTGTTTTTTGTTTTGTTTTGTTTTTTCAAAAAAATTTATGTTCTTTATTACTTTAAGACCAGTCTCAAAGATTAAAAAACTGGGCATGTGTTAGCTGGAATACAATTATCGCCTTTATTTTTTTTTATTTTATGTTTCATTTTAGAGAGGTTTATTTTGGTAAGTGACTACCAAGTGTGATTGTATAACAAAGATATATTCTTCCAATGGTTTTCCTCAATGGTAGGAAAAAAATAAATAAAAATGTATTAAAAGAAAGTCCCTCTTTGGTATTCGAATTCACTTAAAATAATTATCTCCGTTTTTATTGAATTATTTTAATTATTAAATATCTCTCTCTCTCTCTCTCTCTCTCTCTCTCTCTCTCTCTCTCTCTCTCTCTCTCTCTCTCTCTCTCTCTCTCTCTCTCTCTCTCTCTCTCTTTTCTCTCTCTCTCTCTCCCTCTATCTCTTCCCTTCCTTCCGTGTAAGTATAGTTATTCATTATTTTCACTTTTTTTCTCTCTCTCAATTTTCCACATTTGTAATCATGAATTGTGTAAAAATATTATGCTTGTGTGCGTGCAGAAATGTAAGGAGTTAACCTCCATCACGAATCTCATGTTTTTTTCCTCATCATTTCCCTTTATGCTTTTTCCCAACACTTTTGTAATATTTACTTCGTACCTGTAGGTATTGTACGCCTATGTTTTCTTCTAAGTATCAAACCTTATGAGTACATCTTTTGGAAATCTTACCTTTAGTCGTTCAAAAAACGAAGATACAATATAAATCACGCTTAAATACCCTATTGTGGGATGGGCACCTTTGGTTTATTGGTAAAACAAAGATAAAAGTATTTCATTGTTAATAGTTTTAGTGATCGCTTTATTCCTGCTTTAATTCCCCTTATTACTTCTCTAAGTCCACCCGTTCTTATCATTAAGTCTTGTGGTAAAGGTATAAAGTTGTACTCAATGATCCCAGCAGTCATGAGTCAACGTGTACAAGAGTTGAAACGGAAACGCTTGAGAAATCCATGACGTTAAAACCGAATGAATCAGCTTAGTTACGCATTAGACACGTCAGAAGAAAGATCGTATCCACCTGAAGACAATGCCAGAATTGGTCCCAAGTTCCTATCCTTCCACTTTAGTCACCGATGCCGCTCACAGTTAAATTGTGCATCATAGAGGCTACTAATTTTTGAGTGGAGTCCAATACGTAAAAAGCCCTCCGTAAATAACATAAAAAGGGGTATCTTTCAAACTATCTTTAAATTCGACCATCTAACGAATGATCGTCAGTTCGACCAACATCCAGACACAGTCGGCGCCGCGGGAGCCTTCCTGAGCCTTACTATACCGAGCCTTCCTGAGCCTTACTACTCTATACTGAGCCTTCCTGAGCCTTACTATACCGAGCCTTCCTGAGCCTTACTACTCTATACTGAGCCTTCCTGAGCCTTACTATACCGAGCCTTCCTGAGCCTTACTACTCTATACCGAGCCTTCGTGAGCCTTACTATACCGAGCCTTCCTGAGCCTTACTACTCTATACTGAGCCTTCCTGAGCCTTACTATACCGAGCCTTCCTGAGCCTTACTACTCTATACCGAGCCTTCCTGAGCCTTACTACTCTATACTGAGCCTTCCTGAGCCTTACTACTCTATACTGAGCCTTCCTGAGCCTTACTATACCGAGCCTTCCTGAGCCTTACTACTCTATACTGAGCCTTCCTGAGCCTTACTATACCGAGCCTTCCTGAGCCTTACTACTCTATACCGAGCCTTCCTGAGCCTTACTACTCTATACTGAGCCTTCCTGAGCCTTACTATACCGAGCCTTCCTGAGCCTTACTACTCTATACTGAGCCTTCCTGAGCCTTACTATACCGAGCCTTCCTGAGCCTTACTACTGTATACTGAGCCTTCCTGAGCCTTACTATACCGATTCTTCCTGAGCATTTGACAGTAATGAATGAATGGTGTCAGGCCTTTTCTGCAACGAGGACATTGTAAAAACAATCAAAACTGAATTAGTGGAGAATTCAATGACACTTCTCATTCTTTTAAAGAAAAACAAAAAAAAAAAAAAACCAAAAAGATGCACGGATATAGAAATATACAATTATGACTGCATATTCCTTTCTTAGTGAGTGGTGTGTATCATGAATTGAAATATGCAATCAGTTTAGAGTTACACCACTACACCACTAATTTGAATACTTATGAATGTCAAAGTTGTCTTTTATGATTTGGAAAAGAAAAAAATTTGAAAATAAAGGGGGGGGGGGGGGTCGTAAACTATGCGTCGGGTTGTTTTGAATTTTAAAATATTTCGTTACAGCATGTGACAAACTGGTTTTGGAAACAACAATAGTGAATAAGAAGGAAGCCTGTGTATATCTACCCCGCCCCCTTTTTTCGACAGAACACCGCTTCATACTTGAGCGAAAATCCTGCGTTAACATTTCAATGGAGGACTTCATCGACCAAATCTCACTGACAACGAATTCTGTTATAGGTTATCCATTATTATAATGTGATATCAAAGCGCTATGGATAATTATACAGAGAAAACAATGAGTAAATCTTGATTATGGCTTTGCTGTGTGGACCATCACTCAGTCAAAGTTGAAGCTTCAAAACAGAAACATTAATGAGTAGGGAGTCTTTCTATCTTCTTTTTTTTTTACCACACACTAATAGTTACCGTCTCAACCAATACCGGGTACTTGATTTTGAAAGATCCTTTTTGAATTATTATCATTGTTCGTTGTTGTTTTTTTAGATTGAAAAATAAAAGTCATGTTTATGAATATTTAGGCCCTATATTACAGTCACAACATTATGAAGTTCAAAGTAAAAAATGTTTGAAGAAAAAAAACCTTGCTATTTTTAGACCTGTGCATTGAATTTCAAGGTTCACTTGATTGTGACTTGAAACTTTTGGGCAATCGTTTGGCCATTTCTCATGGGTGTCTCCAATTTGCTTACAAGTACATGTATATTAAAATTAATGCTTTGACAATTTAAAAAAAAAATTCTTCATCGACGTGATTTTTTCCAACCCTCCGATAAATTTTTTACAAAATCTTTTCATGTTCAGAAAAATGCATTTCCTTTCTCTTGCAAGTACAGCGCTCTCCGGATAGCTTATTGGTTCGGATTCTAGAACTGTTTTGTTACCACAACCCGCCGCCCTATCAAAATAATGAGGAAAGCAAAATCCCTAATTTTGTATTGTTCCGTTATCTTATTTGCACATATTTTTGATTAAAGCGTTAATGTCAAAACTATAATTTTGTTCCCAAAACAAATTATACGTTGTTATAGAAACTCCTAAAATATAGCTTTGTAGCGATTATTCTTAAACATAATTATATATATTATAACATTTCAAAAGAGTCATCAACATCATATGTACATTGATTTTTGCTGAAAAGATTTTGAGCTGCACATTTCAGTTCTACTTTTGTTGCTCTCAGGCCAACTCTCATTCACACGAGATAAACTTCATCGTGACGTCATGCATAGTCTTCATCCTAGGAGGAAGCAGAGATGTTAGTGGGGAATAAAGATCGCTGAGATCATTCCTAGAAATAGTGATTTTGAAAGTTGTTTTGGCTTTTTCCAGGCCGAAAACAAAGAACTGGAGTAGTCTAGTAAAAAGAAAGATTAATATCCTGGTTTCCGATCGAGCTATTTTCTTTAGCTGATTTAGTTCGACTTTTTAATACAAAACAAAGACGTCCAAGTTCTCGTTCCTCAAATGATGTCGAGTGATATTGAAACGAGTCAACTGGAGATGAAGATGGAGACGTGCAGCCTTCCTGACGAGACCGACAAAAAGGTAAAAGTAAATCCATTGGATTGCCTTTTTTAGGTATAGATAAAAATTTAATATAGATCTAGATCTAGTTGTCTTTAGAAATCTAGATCTCTTATCTGTAGATCTATATCTAGATTAGAATTAGAAGATTCAGTGGCCCTAATCAATAGCCTGTGTTTAGTTCGTTTAGATCAGTTGGGCGATACTAAACTATGAAATTATAAATTTTTCAGTTCATCATAGTAGTATCAGTCTTTTTTATTATTAAATAATATTATTAAATCATTCTCTTATCAGATCAATAGTTTCAAAATCAACCAAAGTAGGACTTCCGATTGGGTACATTGGTTTAATATTATTAAGATATGGTATAAAATAAACGATGCCATGGTTTTTTTTATTGGTAAATCATTGTTGGAAAATGATTTACACATACCAAAGCCAAGCCCCACATTTTCTATGGCCTGACCAAATGAAGCCCTCTTTTGTATGATAGGGGTACCGTAGGAAGTCCTTCCTAAATCAGTTACAAAATGGCCTTTAAAACATGTTTCATAGGGCCTATATGGGTTTGTCACTGTGAGATTCATCACTGTCGTAAATTGATACTTATAGAGATTGGCTTGTAAATATCAAAATATTTTATTTTATAATATATTCATAATCTTTCCTTTGTTTAAAAAGGAATTTAAACCAATGCCATCTTGATCAGCTCTTATTTTAACTCAGCACAGCCTCTTATCTGTAAAAATGCTCAGTGTTGCTGGCCTTTTTTGAGTAAATAAAAAAAAAAAACAACATATATCTCAAAAAAATAATGAATGTAAAACTGCAAATGTAATATGTTTGGGAATGAAATAATGGCTAGTTCCTTTTTTATGAATTTTCAAGTGTCACACCCATTTCAAAAATGAGAAAAAAAATCTCCACATTGTAACAATACTGATACACATAATTTAATAGAAAAAGTAAATCTCATTCTGTTTTTTCTTACAACAGTTGGACAACAAAAAGGAGGGGTTGGAGAATCCATTCACTACATTTTTACACATTCAAGGCTAGATCTAGATCTAGTCTACAAGCCTAGGTTTAGTTCTAACTTTTTTCAACAACCAAACAAAGACTTATTTAGATCTAGATATGCAACCAAGTAAATTTGAAAAAGGAGAATGGTTTCACTTCCCTATTAAGTTGATTTGAATTACTAAATGTTGGTTTGGAAAGTAAAATAGACATGCAAAGTTAAAACTTAAAACCGTGTATTGTCGGTTTTCTTATGCAACGTAGGTAATAGGGCAATGGTGCATATTCAGTATCCATGCTGAGTGAGTTAAAAGCTCAAGTGGCCAAAATTTAAATGATGAATGGCCACGGTGTACATCCGGTGCATACTAGAAAGTATTATAGAGCTTGTAAAATACTACATGCTAAAATTAAAAGTGAGAAAAATTGTCTGGACAGAGTTCTACAAAACTTTCAGTTTCACATTCAGAAAATCAATTTTAACACTAACTCAGTAACTGGTCTTACTCCTAGAGGGGTCTTAATTATATGTAATTGAGAGAATCAAATTGCAATGTCACTTTTAGTCTTTTATTTGTCCAAGTATGGAAAATGGCTTCAGGCTGAAAGAGTTATATCATTTAAAAATGCCTTTATTTTGGTTTTAAGAAGGTTGGTCCAATTCTAAATATTGACCAATCTATGTACTGTGTGTGAGAATTGACATTGCTTTTAAAATTTTGTATGAAGCCAAATAGAGCTGTGTCAGCGAAATCCTCTTTTACTTTTGGTCTGTATTGTAAAATTCGTCTTACTCTGAGATAGGTTAAAACAAATTTCCTTTCTAATGCAAAAAAAATTTTTTTTTTAATTTACTTTAAATGACTAAAAAAAATTACAGGCTATTTTGTCATATTCTTTACACCTGTCTCATGCAATTTCAAAGCTATGAAATACTTTATTCAATTATTTGCTTATAAATTATACCAACTGCGGTAAGAAAGGATATTGTGAAGTTTCTATTTGTTGCAAATATAATTTTGAAAAGTAAAGTTGTGAAATTTTGCATTTTTTTTAAAGGAAATGGGTATTTCACTATTTGTATTAAAAAAAAAACTCTTTATTTTCAGCTTTTAAACAGATCTTTGATGCCAACCTTGATGAGTAAGGAAATTATGGAATCTGATGAATTTGTTCAAGAAAGGGATGCATGTACAAAATACTTTGACAATTGGAGTGAAGGACAACAAGTTCAGTTCATTGAACATTTACTTTCTCGTATGTGCCACTACCAGCATGGTCAGATCAATGCTTTCCTCACACCCATGTTACAAAGAGACTTCATCTCAGCATTACCAGGTATGCTTAAATAAAAAAAAATTTACAAGCGGTAATTCGCTTATTCTTGTTGTACTTATGAAATGAAATTTAAGTGGTGATTCTCAACAAATTTTTATCTCATTTGACTAATTTTAGTGAGGCTGGTAATACTTTTGTCAAATGAATTTTGCCCTCTTTTAAAAGTTTGCTCTGTATAATGCATTAGGCAGACAACTTCATTTCCACGCTCAGTCTTCCACTCTAGGTCCTCTAGATTCTCTTATATTTTTTTTAAGAGTGGATCATATATTAAAAAAAAAAACACTCTCAAAAGCATTATTGGATCAAGACAATACAAAGTTTAGAATTTCACAAAGACATTTGTGGCCAGTTCTTAATTTCTACATTGGGAATAAAGCATCTAACCACCAGTTCTGGTTTAGTAATGTCTATGCTTATTGTTGGGCATAGCAGTTGTGCGGTTTGTAATCCTGTTTTCTGCTGACTAGTATTGCATGAGTGTCTGCTGATTTGTTTTAGAGATTGAAGAGGTGGGACACATTAAAGCAGTGCTATTTTGATGTGATTGAGTCCATGAGTGTAGTCTTAATTTACTTTGGTGTCCTACCTCAAATAGTAAAATTCAAAGAAAGCTTAACTTGCACGTGACCGGAGATGAGTATTCTCGTTTGAGAATGACTGTGCGGATAGTACCGGAGATGAGTATTCTTTATCCCACCCAAGTTTAGTGTAAATTGAGACTAGTGAAAAAGACTTCCTGTCTTATGATCCATAGAGGCTTTGTTTTCATTCTATAAGGGTTTGTTTGACCAACATGGCAAAGAAATTCACTAGAAACCAAGTTCTAAAATGAAATCCTGATGGATTCTGTTAGTGATGAAACCTTCAGCGATTCAGACCTAGATCTAGATGATAGTGATCAGGATCCTGACTTTGTTCAACCTAGATCTAATCGGGTTAGTTCTGAATCTAGTAGTGAAGATGAATCTAGATTTAGTACATCTACTCCAGTTAGTGTCACAAACACTAGACCTAGATCTAGACCTACACCAGCAAAGCGACCTAGGGTAGCTGGGCGTGGCGCTCCGGTCCTCAGGGGTAGAAACCAAGTGGTAGCCTTGGTCCATAGGGTACAAACTTAAGTCGCAAGTACGGTCATTTAGGGGTTAAAAGCAATTTTGCTCCATTTTTTGGAAACTTTTTTTATTTGTTTCACAGCTAAAGGCCTTGATCACATAGCAGAGAACATTTTAGCTTATCTTGATGCCAAGTCGCTTTGCGCAGCAGAACAAGTTTGCAAAGAGTGGTACAGAGTAATATCTGAAGGCAATCAGTGGAAAAAGCTCATTGAGAGAAAAGTTCTCACTGACAGTTTATGGAAAGGTTTATCAGAAAGAAGATCATGGTGAGTTGTGTTGACTGTGTTCAAAGATCATTATAATATTGTACACTTGGATAGCTTTTTTGTTGCACTCAGTACAAGTTTAAGTAAAATAATTTTTGTCCAAAGTAAAAGATTTTTAACAGCCAGGGTAATTTAACCTCATTTCTTTTTTTCCAATGGAGAAGAAAAATGGTGTATTATATGTAGAACTTATTACTTACCACACCATATTTTTGTGTGGCTACTTTATATAGTGGACCACTTACAATATCTTAAAATTTATAAATAAAGTTTGTACATACAGCAAACCTGCAATGCTATTGCTCTTTCATCTCTTCTACCTTTCATAGGGACAGATACTTATTCAAACAAAGGCATGGGGAAACTCCAAAAGATCACAAGTTTTACAGAAGCCTTTATCCACAAATTATCCAAGACATTGAAGTAAGTGTTACATAGTGCTCTTTATCAATACAAAATCTTTTTAGAAAACTTTATTTCATTGAAATCCAGTTTTGTTATTCTTGCATTGGTAGCAATTGGTACAGACTATCCTATTTTTTGTCATTATGCTTCAAATGGCCCAATCCAAATGTTTTTGGACCTCAAATTATCAAAGATAAATTAAGAGGATTTTTCTTTCCGATGCATTTATAGGCTAAAATCTGCCAATCTTTTTTAGAAATTGAATTTTGAATAATGTCTTTTGGTCTCTCTTCATTTTCAAACTATCAGAAAATAGAAACAAACTGGCGCACAGGACAGCATCAGCTACAGAGAATCCATTGTTTGAGTGAAACCAGCAAAGGTATTTATTGTCTCCAGTATGATGACAACAAGATCATTAGCGGCCTGAGGGATAATACTATCAAGGTGGGATATCCATACATGTATCTCACTTTTTTTAGACCATTAATTTAAGACTTACCAAAGTTTAAAGTTTTTTTCTCAGGTGTAGCAATGGGTCCATGAGAAAGGCTGCATACACATATTTTCATCCTTTAGGTGTTAAATCACTTTTCAGACCAACAAAACTGGCGGTCTTCCTAGAGGCTGTTGGTTTGTAATGTAACAATCCCTTTTGGGGTGGTTAAAGATATAGCAGTTGATAATGGTGTACCTTTAGCATCCAAATAAGTTAGCACCCAGTTGAAGCATTCACTGATCTTATAGATATTAGTGATGTGGAAGAAGCTGTCTCAAGCTTTTTTGATCACCAGCAAATGTCTGATTTTAATGAAGTTTCCACCTGAGTCAAACTTTTTGGTGGGGTGGTGTTCGCTATAATTATAGGGATTAAGATAATGGAAAAGTTCTTACCATTAGACATTATGAAATGTTAGGGAGATTTTCTTTCTCTATTGCTTTTTTTTTACTTTAAAGTTTAAATTTGCAATGGTTTTTGAATTGGCGAATACTTTCGTACCATTTAGTCTAAAGAAATGAGTGATTGCTATCCTATGCCATTTATTTTTCTGACACTCTGAGAAAGGTCATATGATGCAAACTTTTTTTTAAATGGAAAGAATTTATTGCTTAAATTTTGGCATTGCAATAATACTTTCAACTACCCCAAAAGATGACTAGAAAGAAAGAGGTAGTTTGGTTGCATGTTTTGTTTTGTTTTTTTCTTAAAATTAAAAATATATAATTTTATCACATACAGATCTGGAACAGAAATTCATTGGAAAGAATACAAGTATTAACGGGTCACACAGGCTCTGTACTGTGCCTGCAGTATGATGACAACATTATCATGTCAGGGTCCAGTGACTCAACAGTCAGGTATTTCATCCTAAATTCAAAGTGAAATCTGAAAGATTCAGGTTGCATCTAAAGGCATATCCCTCACTTAACATTTCGGTTTGCCATGTTTTTCAAAAGGTTATATTTTTACTCCTCACATGATGAAAGAGCCTGGAGCTGATTTTTTTTTTTTAATTGGGTTGTTTTTTTTTGTGTTTGTTATATTTTCGGATGAAAATTTGTCACCCATTTTATATTTTGATTTTTTTTTCTTTTTATTATAATTTTTTAGATAAATCTATTTGGCCTTATTAAATTGGGTGTTACTTTGATAAAATCTAGCAAAATCTGATAACAGATATCTTGAAAAGATTTGAATCTTTTTTTTTTTCATATCACTCTTATTTAGATACCTAACAAACCAAAATTCTGCATAGTGCAGGCATGAAAGCACAGCTATTATTTGTTCAAATATCTGTAGAATGTTTTATATGTAAACAATACACTTTGAGTGAGCTCAGTTGCACAATTGAATGTGTTGTTTCTCACAGAGTTTGGGATCTTCATTCTGGGGAGATGATGAATACTCTTATCCATCATTGTGAGGCCGTTCTCCATCTCAGATTTGATGATGGCATTATGGTCACTTGTTCAAAGGTAAAACTATCAAGACAAATTACTGCTCTAGAATGCACAGATGTTGTTTTGCAAATATTAGAGTTGACCTTTCATTAGCAACTTTGCCTGTTAACCAGTATGTATAATACGTATTTAGTCTGTATTAGGGCTTTCGAGTACATCTGTCTATATTGGTGCTAAAAAGTAAGTATTTGGCAGTATTCCACTAATCAGAAGTAAAAATACATAATTAGGCAACCACTCATTGCTTGCAGCCATGGTGGTAAAAATACATGCTTGGCATTATGGTTACTTGTTCAAAGGTAAAACTATCTAGTCAAATTTTAGCTGTAGAATGCACAGATGTTGTTTTGTAGATATCAGAGTTAACCTTGCATAAGCAACTTTGCCTTCACTAAAGTTGAGTTGAATTGTATATTTAAAGTCTTGTGTATGCATAGCTGCCAACCAGTACGTATATGTATTTAGTCTGTATTAAGGCTTCCGAGTATGTCTGTCTGTTGGTGCTAAAAAGTACGTATTTGGCAGTATTCCACTAATCAGAAGTAAAAATACATGCTTAGGCGACCACTCATTGCTTACAGCCATGGTGTATTTGTCAAAGTTATGATAAGAGAAAATTATAGACAGTTTTCAGTAATTATAAGTTACAGGTAAGCATTAAATTAAGCTTGTGTAAAAGTCTTTATTGATAACTGTACTTAATGGGCTACATCATCCACTACGTTTGCAGAGCCCAATTTATTTATCCCGTTAAAAATCTGTATTTGCCTTCCTTTTCAAAAGTTGGCAGCTATGGGTATGTTTTTAGTACTGAGACAGATCCTTACTTTCTCCTCTCTCACTGTACCTGTTTTCCAACCACTATGAATCTATTTTAACCAGAAATAGCATTCAGCTGAATTAAGAGGTGCCTACCTCAAACTATGCCTTTCAGGGAAACCACCCACCAAAATCAGGGACAAAGCGCGAGGATGCGAATTTTAAAAAAAAAAAACAGCAGTTTTTGTTAATTTCACTTAAAGCACTGACAAAATCAACCATTAAGTTGTTGGAAGCAAATAAGCTAGGACTAAAGTATAAAAGGAATAATATTAATAATACCATGGATGAAAACTGTACACACAATTTTTTACTGAACTTTTTAAAATCGGTCACTGCTAGTGTTAGAGGCCTAGGCAAGAGTAATGTCTCTTTTGCTCTCTCTATTTCCCCCCCACGTTTAATTAAACAAAATTGGATTGTTCAAAGCCATGATTGCAGAGCATTATTTTCTTTCTGATTTACCTTTCTTTTTTCTTTTTTTTGAGCTCAGACTAAGAGGTTTGAATGACCTGTTGTAGCTCATCTACAGCTGTGGCCTGCAAATGTTAGTTGTTACTGCTTTCTGTACATGTATTTTATTGACTCAACTTACTCATCAGAGTATACATAAAAGCCTATATTCTGGCTTAAATATTGAGGGTTGCTCTCCTTATCTTTATCTTTTCTTTTAAAAAGACGTGAGCTGAATATGATAAATATCAATTAGGTCTAGAACGTCTCACTAGGCCCCGCCTGGCAGTGTAAAAAAAGAAAATAACAATCTATCATTTAGATCTACACTTATAATTATTGACCTTGGAATGAAAATCACCTTTCTTTTTCTGGGCAAAAAAATAATAAAAAATGAAAATTACTTACTGTAATGATAGTCTCATGTCATGCTCAGTTTTAATTATCTATTCAGATTTAGATCTAGCTCTACCGGTACTTAGGATTTCCCAATCGATTCTAATAGTTTTAATACTCAACAAGATTTGGAATTTATCTTGACAAAAAGAAACTACCCAGTCGCATTAACTTTGTCAGATGAAGAAATCAGAATGATTCTTTGTTGGACCTGACGGCGAGGTCTTGGTGTGAAGATGACAACGATGATTTTCGGATAAATGTACGATAAAGTCAACAGATAGAACAACTCAATAGGACCCATATCATGGATAGTTTCAACTATGAATGTCAATATTGGAATTGAAAATATAGACAATAAAGAAAAATACACAATATCGATATAATATATATTGCCCAGGTTGATACTCGATAGAAAATTATCGCTCTTGTCGTAGAATAATTATATATTATTATATTTTCACTGTTTGTTTTTTCGTAGGATTGTTGGGTCACGCTAATCCCGAAACAAAAACGAAAGTAACCGATTATAATTGTTTTCTTTGGGTCAGTCTAAATGCTGAACAAAACAAAAGAATCCAGGATTTTGTGAGTAAATCCGGTTTTGCAGGATACACAACAAATCCGAGAGTTTCCTGGATTTTCCGGGACCATAGGCACCTCTGTGAATGCCAACATTTCCTTTCCTATTTCTCAACTACATCTGTTATCCAACAGATCAATCAGCCTGAAGGCAATGCGGCTATAAACAAAAATATATCTTTTTTTCCCTATCACTCTTGGATCTGTGCTTTAAAAGATGTATCTAATGAGACATTAAATGTTTGAATTACGATCCACTAATAGAAGTAAAAGAGGATCATACTCATATGAAACAAAATTATTCCTTTCAAGTTTAACAAAATTTTATTGACTTAGGAAAAAAAATTTTTTGAAAATAATTGTGTTCAATAAGTTCAACATCTAAAATCCAATCAGTGAAAAATAATTACACAGCAAGTTCAAATATTTTTTGCAAAATAGAATATGAGAGTTGGATTTAGGGAATGTTTTAATTTCATGGTTTCCTGAAAAAAACTGGCAGTTTTCAATAAATCCCGTTTTTCCAGGATCGATCCATTGCAGTTTGGGACATGCAGTCACCAACAGACATCAATCTCAGGCGAGTTCTGGTTGGTCACAGAGCAGCTGTAAATGTTGTAGACTTTGATGAAAAATATATTGTATCAGCATCAGGAGACAGAACAATCAAGGTGAGTTGCCCTCTGTTGTGCTAACCCCTCAAAAAAGCATGTCTGCAAATCAATACTGATTTCAGTGTTGATATTCCAAAGTCATTCCCTATTCTTTGTCTGAAAAAAAATCCTAATTTTTTTTCATGAAAGCATGATCATGCAGGTGTGTACGTTTATCACTCTGCCTAGTTTAAGTTCATTCAAATTAAAAAAAAAAAAGCCTATTAACACTTTAAGATGTTTTATACATGATGGAGTAATTCAGATATAGTTATGAAAAAAATCCCTCCTTGTTCCTGGATTTAATTTAAGCCAAATTAGTCTTAATGTTGATAGATTTTTTTGTTTTCAGGTATGGAATACTTCAACCTGTGAATTTGTTCGTACTTTGAATGGACACAAGCGGGGCATTGCATGCCTTCAATACAGAGAAAGGCTTGTAGTCAGTGGAAGCTCAGACAATACAATAAGGTGATAATACCAATTGTGTGAGATAAATGAAAGATATACCTTGCATTTTATCTAGATTGATACTGAGTAAAACTTGCTCAAGTTTTGAATGGCTGAACATAATCACTTATATATTTTGCGAGCTTAGTGATAGATAGTCACATGTCAGATTTTATTTCACTTTTAAAAGGGGATAAAAATACTTTGGGTTGCATTAAAAATTATTACAATGATTATCCCTGTTTATCAGATATACAAATAAGGGATTTGTGGGTCTACTTTATTATTGTAAGCCTTGCAAACATGCAAACTGTTGTTACTCAAAAAATGTGGAAATGGAGTTACAACAGGATAGCACTTGGATCATGTTGGTTTTGGTTCTACATTTTTGTGATGTGAAGAAACTGAGAGTAATCAATTCAATGTTTTATATGCTTCCTTGCCCATGTATGCAATCTAGTTGGTACTATCAATATTTTAAATGAGTCTTACTGGGATGCACGTGGCTAGAACAATTAGATAAAAATTCAACCTGTGAAGACGCATTTGTTGAAAGCCAAAAGGATATCTAGGTTTTGTTTTTTTTGTTCAAGTCTAATGGAGTATTTGGAAGATTCTGGAAACAGGGCTGTTGGGCGAGGTCCAGGTAAAGAATGAAGGAAATAAAACTAATTCTGTACTTTCTCAATATGTTTTAAGATCCTTTAAACTCTTATTAGAAAGCCGTGAATTTTTTGCATGTGCCTAAAAGTGCACTGCCTTGGGGGAATTCTTAGTCGCAATTTTATTTAAACCTACATGAAAATGAATGTTTAAAAAGAATCTGTAAACAGATTTGGATTTTACAAAATATGTTAATTATTTTAAGAGCCTTTTCAAAAGTCTTCTATCAGCCTTGATGAAAATGAGTACCAGACTATCGTCAGATAAAATTTTTTTATGAACTTGTGCGTTATATGCTGCTCCTTTGGAAAAGTTTAGTATGTGTCGAAAAAGGCTGATTGATAGCCGTAGGCTTTTTGCATCATCTTGTGAAATTTGAGCATTTTTTTATATGTGGGGCTGAAAATGAAAATTGTGGACCATGATGGGTTATAGAAATGAACTTTTATGGGATTTGCCTCCATTGGTATTTTGTTTTGTCTTTTTTTTTTTACATCAGGTTGTGGGACATTGAATGTGGCTCATGTTTGCGAGTTCTGGAAGGCCACGAGGAGCTAGTCAGGTGTATTCGTTTTGACAATAAACGTATTGTCAGTGGTGCTTATGATGGGTAAGGTTGTTGGTGTTACGATATTTTCATTTTGAAGTCATTCCCTTTAAAATGATGTCAAGTCCTTTTGTTAGCCTATTACCTTATTAAAAGGATTTTTTTAAATGTTTTTTAGGAGAGGAAGAGATACTTTGAACTTTTCTAGTTTTCTTTGATTCCTTAAGTTTTTGGATTTTAAGGAGAATTATCATTTTTCATAGATAGAGCCATGGTGTGGAAAATTCAAATTTTTCCTCTAGTTCCAAGTCTCCTTCAATTAATTTAAGAAGGAGGTGAAGGACAAATATCACTCTATCTTTTTATTCAGGGTTTTGCTGAATGATATTTTTATTCTACAGAATTTGACCTTTTCTTGTCGCCCCTAATTTCTTACCCTCCCTTTTTTAACGCCACAGATTTGGCAACTGCCATTACAAAAGCCTATATTTTTTACTCTGAAAACTTCATGACAGATAAATTTGAAATGCTATTTATTTTTTAACTTGTGGAGTATCTTTGCACCATTATTTAACTCACTTGCGGCTGAGGATCTGAAAATAATATGAGCGGCCATGGTTGGTTTTTTTTTGGGTATTTTTTAAAATTTGTGAAAAAAAAAAAAGCAAAAAATTAAAACCATCTTAATCAAATTTTGAGACACATGATAACAACACATGCTGGTTTGAATAAAATAAACAAGAAAAGGATATCTTGAGAGATGGTTTTGATTTAATTTTTCTAAAACAATGCAAATGTTCATTTTGTTTACTTTTAGATCTAGATCTAAATTCGGATTTATCACTGCTTTCCTAGATTCTAATCATCTTCGCTCACTTCTAGATGACTATCACTTTCGTTTGATTGGTCAAATACTTAAAAAACGTTTGTTCTTTCTGATTAATAACTCCATTTAGAAATCAGTTATAGATCTAATTTCTCTTTCTGACCTCTGGGGCAAAAAATGCAAAGGACCAACTTTGCATGGACGAGAGGATATGGTTATACAACCTTTTGGTTGTTTCCCATGGCTTTTGAGGGATTAGTATAAGAGTTATCGGAGTCAAAGTCTATCTCATAGGGGCGGCGGGAAACACCCAGCTAACAAGAGGCCTATCTCATCACAGTAACTGGAAACGCCACAAGTGAGTTAACAGTTGCATCAGTGGATGTTCAACTCTTGGATTTTAAAGAGAATCTGAACAATTTCTCTTAACATATGTTATTATGTTTGTTTGCAGTACTATCAAGGTCTGGGACTTGCAAGCAGCTCTTGATGTGAGATCTCCGTCAGCAACTCTTTGCCTCAGAACACTAGTGGTGGGTGACCATGTTATACCCCTTACCAAAAGAATGGATTGTCTTTTGCATAAGTGTTTTATATATATCTATGTGTGTATGTATATATCTCAATTTACTTTGATTTAAGCACTCTCTTTTCTTTCAATAATTTTTATTGAAAAGATTTCATGAAACATATTGCTATTTTAAGAGTATGTTTGAAATTTGCAAATTGGATTTATAAATATTTTTGCCTTTTTTGTTCCCTTGAATTCTATGAATATTTTCCTGAAGAATATCTATCTTCTGTAATTCTTATCACTTGTTTGACTGATAGATTTTTCACCCAATATCTATCAATAGGAAATCATCTAGGTCAAAAGTCTCTTTTTACTCCTTTTTTAATATGTTCACTTAGATTGCTTTGGAATCATGGTATTTGAAATGTAAATGTTCATGCAAATTTTAGGTATTAGAGTAAACTACAAGATATAGCAATTCATTTAAAACGGACAAGAGAAGAGATTTATTCTGTGTCAGCTTTATAGAAAGGATGCTTTTCTGGATGTTTTTAAAGAGAATTTTTCCACCCTTTTATTGACTAGATAGAACTTTTTCCTTTTTTTTTTGTGGAGACAGCATAATGAAAGGTCTAGTATGTTGAAGGTAGATGAGTTTGGCATCTCATCTCTCTGATTTTGCCATGCCTGATGAGAAGCTAGAGCTTTTTTTTTTAAGTGTTGAAGTTAGGTCTGGGATGGCAGTGACTTCCATCAGTCAAAGACTAAATTAAAATATAACTAGAATAATAGTATTTGCAAAAGGAAAACAAAACCCCAAATGAAAGTAATAAGTAGGGGCATACTACTGCAGATACCTGAGTGAAGTTGAAATAGGGCATCAATGCAGTCCAGAATATAATTGCCATAGCTGATGAGTGTTAGACTGCAGATTTTCTGATCAAGCTGTGATCAGCTAATAAATCAACAACATACATTTTAGAGGTCAAAATTCAAACTTTCAAAATACAAAACCAAACTAAACTAAAGCCACATAGACCCTGCCCATAGTCTTAACAGAGCTTAGATATTTATTTTTGAACAGAGAAGAAACCTTCTTTTCTTTTTACAAGATTTTTTCTATACTTATATATTATTTATATATAATCAATTTTTCTGCAGTAATGAATGTCAGCAATTCTTATTCATCAATCATGCCATCTCTGTCAATACCTTAGAAATAAAATTTTGATCTTGGAGAATCTCAAGGGATCCTTGTAGGGCCTGCAACACATTTAGGAATTATAAGGAATCAGGTTTTTTCATTTAAATTTACTTTGCAAAGCTCTTTTTTTTAACATCTTTACATAGGCAACAATAGTCTTGAATAGTTAACATATGTAACGTTTGTTGTGAAGGGCTGAATGTTGGGTAAAGTGAAATATTGGTATCATAACAACACATTCACACTAATTACGACAATAATTCATGGGGTCCTGGTCTACAACGATGTCTAGATGTTATTTTCAGCACTTGGGTCCTGGTCTCGTTGATGTTCGGGATGGTCTTTGCGAAGTTTTTGAAGTATGTAGATAACAAAGAGAAAAATCGCGTTAACTTTTGAGCTTTTCAGGGATACTTGAACTGACGTCTACTATTTTTAGTATCTGATATAGAAGATTGAAGAGGATACCTCAAAAATTCCGATCTGTCAATATGAGCTCGGCCTCAAGCAATTTGCTTTCAAGTAAGCAGACCAAGTATTCACAGAAGATAGCAATATTGAGTCTGATGTGGAATTAGATGAGGAAAATGATAATTTCCAACCTCAATTGGTTGAAAAAAGTTTGCAATCACTTTAGCAAAAATCTTTACCCAAACCAAGGTGTTTACCTGATCTCAAACACTAGATCTAGAATCTAGACTAGGCCAAGATGGGCTTGCATACAAAAATTTTTCTGCTTGATTTATTTAATCTAGACCTAGGATTTTAATTGAGTGTGATATGTAGATCTAGACTAGGCCTAGTTCTATAAAATAAAGCAACTTGTTACACTGGGTATCTAAATGTAGTCTTTTGTGTCATTATGAGTGTCTACTGGTTGGTAACATTTTCCGAAAATGAGAAATGTATGGAATTTTTTAAAAATTGTAAAAAATTAACCACATTACCTTAAAGGGTGAAATAACCATTGTTGTTAAGATATAAAATATAACAATATGCAGAGAGGAAAAAAATGAAGTCTTGAATACAATTTAGTGGAACAGTACAAATATTTAAAATTTACCAAAATGGGCCAGGATAGGGGGCCAGCTGGCTTGAAAACGACCAGGGCCTGGTGAGTTAATATTAGCTTGCTTACCATATGCTTTATCAAAGGAGAAGGGGCATTGCTATTTAATTTTGAGCTTACACTATAGAGAACAGCAAGTGTTGGCTAAAGCTCTAGGGGAAGCAACAATGAGAGTATGCAGAATATTTTGCAAAACACTTTGTTCCTTGTTTAAGGCAAATATAGTTTGAATGGAAAGTCAATAACATGGAGCCAAAAAATATATATGTGTTTAGTGTTAAACATGTAGGCAGAGATTTTTTAAATAATGTGCTTTATTTTTTGCATGGCATAGAAAAAGGATATACTTTTTGTTCATTTCATCATGGTATATTTCTGATTTTAATAATTTTTTTCAACAGATTGTTTTTTTAATATTACAAAAAGAAAAAAAAATGTTTTCAAACCAGTAAACATTTTTTTTACTTTGCTATTGCAGGGTCATTCTGGACGTGTGTTTCGTCTGCAGTTTGATGAATTCCAAATTGTGAGCAGTTCTCATGACGATACCATCCTTATCTGGGATTTCCTTAATGTTCCTGCTCGAGAGAACCAGCCATCACCCTCAAGAGGTTATACCTATGTGACAAAATGATAAATTCTACCCACCCATACCTACCTCACTTACTCTTATCCATCCTCATTATATTGTATCATGATCCTTAAATTCAAATGAGATTGTATTCTGACACACATCTTTATTCTTTGTGCGGCATGTTCTCACTCAAGCACATCATATTATTACATTTATATGCCTGTGGTGATGCTTACATTATGCTTGTATGTGTGAGTGCAAAGAAAAAAGTGATTTTTGCTGCTTTTATTTTATGAGTCCAACATAATTATAAAGATCTGCGACCATTGTAAAAAGGAAATACTATTGGCTTTATTACACCTTTCTCAGTGCTGCATCCCAGTGTTTTGTTGTTTTTTGTTTCCTGGCTAATGTCATTGGATCTCTCTCACATCCTGCATTCCTATCCCCATCTCAATGAATGCTGGCCAAGTTTGTTGCTCCTAGTTTTCTATTATTTCTAGATGGTAACAGACTAAATTCCAAGTGTTACAATTTTTTCAATAACTACACCACAATGCCTTTGCCATGCACATTCTGTAATAGAGTTTTGTTTGTTTTTTTTGTTTTTTTTGAAGTGCAAATTTGGCTTGTTCTTCAACAGCATAAGGGTGCTAGCATGGTTTACAAAAAAATAAGAAATGCAACAAGTTTCTCAATTGCAGAAATATTTTGTCTCTCTGTCTTCTTACTTTCTTTATAATGTAGGTATGGGAATGAAGAAAAGTTTGAATCTGCCTGAGCATTAATCCAAGGGTTACGTCCTACTGCATGGGAATAAAGCCTAAGCTGAAAATAAACATTTTAGACCTAGCACTGTATTATTAGTTTGTGGCAATCTTGTATCTTAGAGTAGATCAGTTGGTGTGCAAAAAGTTTTATGCGTAAAAAGGTCCTTTTTTTTAGTTTTAGAATTTCATTAAGGATAAGTTTCTTTAAAAATATTTAACACTATTTTTTTTTTAATTTTGATTTTATAAAAAGGTTTGTGGTAGTTGTCAATCCAATGCTTGTCTTTTTTTTTAATCAACTCTTCAATTAAGTTCTGTTATCACAGCTTTTAGAAATGCACTATGTGTAATACTTTTCCCAATTTTGATTAAATAGATGCCAACTTTAATATGAAGGATTGAAAAGATGCAAATTTTGGGGTTTCTTTTCCGAGAACATTCTTATACATTTCTTTATCTTACACATCTGTAAATCATAGATAATCTTATTTAATTTGCGTTAAATTGGAAGTGGCTGCCAATACACTTAAACTCTGAGTGTATTTCATCAATTTACTTGGTTTTTGTTTTGTTTTTTCGTAGGATACCAATTAGAAGATGGATCTTTATGCTAGCCAAGATTTCTATATTTTTCAGATTTTGCCGTCTTGAACTCTTTCCCTGCTCGGTAAAAAAGTAATTGATTGGACATTCTGTGGTTTCAAGTTTGAGGTGTGGCATCTTGGCTCAGTTTCTCCATCTTTAAGAAACGAAAAGCATGCATGCAAGACAAGACAATCTCTTGTACCAAGTCATGGTAAAGTACATGTTCACCAGTTCCCTGTTTTACTTAAATCCTAAGTATTTAGAAGCCTGAACAATTTCTTGTGAAGCAGATATTTTTTTGCCCAGCTTTTTATATGTGAATTGGTTTAAAAAGAAAGCCAATATATACTTATGTAAAGCTGTTAAATTTATATCTGCGTTGACTTTGCCTGTTTTGGTTTATGTCTCAAGCATATGCAACACAAATATGATTACTTTTGTCGCTCAAATTCCCCACCCTTAATTTTTTTTTTTTAACTCTTATGTGTTAGCACCTGCAGACAAGTTCATTGCTCTAAAGAAGGAAGAGTTCCAATATATGTTCTAACCCATCCTGAAAGCTTGAATGAAAACAAATAGTAGAACCTATTTGAAATCAGTTGTGTCTCTTCCTATTTCTATTGGTTTTAATGTTTCTTTCACGTGGTGTGCCACAAATTATTATCAGTTCTAACAACTAATACTAGATACTATCCTAAATATAGTCATGTTATTGTTGACCAATTTGAAAAGATTATTGGTTGTTAATTTACTTTAATCTCATTTGTTTAAAAAATTTAATTTCCTCTGTTGTTTTTTTTTTGTACTTTTTCTTTGATATAACAAATGAAGTCTTTCTGTTCTCCCTGTATTGTGTTATGTTATTGACTTGCTATATATTATGCATATTGTTGATAGCTTGATTGGGAAAGTTGCATTGTGATACATTCATTTCAATGAAATACAAATGAGTTAAGTTTGTCCTTTGCTTTATGATGTTTGCACATTACAGGCTTTAAATTAGTGCCATTATGTGGTGATATCATTGATTCATTTGTCTCAAAAGTATAATGCTCTGTCAGACCCTGGATTTTCTTAGATTTCTTGTTTTTGCATTCATTTTTATGTCTTCATTGTCCTTTTTATTTCATCCATATGAGAAATAACAAGCAGGGATCCTTACCCTATTTTAACACCTCTAAATGTGAATTTCAAGAGGGTAGTCCAGAAAAGAGGCCCTAAAGTTTGCTGTCGATGTGTTTCCCTTTCATAGTTCCCATTGTCTTGTCAGTAAACAGACCACAATGGCCTCCTTTAACCCATTAACATTTTTTTAGGGGAAGGGTATCATAAAAATCTTCATAGATTCTTGAACCCTGTTTCCTGTCAGAAGAGAGCTTTAAATGACCTATACCAGCCAAGTATTTGTAGTAGAAGTTTATTTACATTGGTGTTTAAAAGCCATCCAACAAGAGTGACTCTCCAAATTTACACAAAAAACACAGCAAATAACAGTGTCTTATCACTTACAGGTTTTTTCGTCAGGAATTTTTTAACATGATGTAAAATTTGTTTATGACTTTACAACTAGGAACTTTCCTGATTATTTTTGCTCCATTCGTATCCCTTATTTAAAGTTTATGTGCAAGGAATATTGTTCTCGTCTTAGAATTGAAACACCCTTAATTCTCTCTAGCTAACATTTAACCTTTTCAATGTTTTGGTTTTGACTGTTCTTAATTCAGCAAACAGAAATCATTTATTTGTCAAGATTTAAATCAAAGTTGTAACCAATATTTAAAGGAAGGCCCATAGGTCAATATCTGACTCTTTTCTTTTTCTTTTAGAATTAGAAACCTGCCATTCAGACATGAGTTTACATTCTTAATCCATATAAATTGCCTTTAGATTTATAAAGTTTCATAGTATGGCTTGCCTGCTGGATTTGATACATGAACAGGATTCATTTTGACACTGAAAATTACACTTGGATTTAAAAAAAAAAGTAAACTTATTATGGGTCGATGAGAGTTTCAAAATGCAGGTTAAAATTATCTAAAAGAGAATAATAAAACCGACACAATCTTTCCTTGCTTTCTTCTGTGTCTGTTTCTTTATTATTTTTAAATTAATTGGTTTTTACAACTTAATGAGATGAGTATGATGTCCATTTATGGGAAGAATGTTGTTCAAAAGGGTCTATATTTTTGCTTTACAACACAAGAATCAAGACTGATTTAGTGCTTAAGGAATTTTCACTCATATCAATCAAGGTTTTAGATTTCATGGTCAGTTTACAACTCGGTGAATTGCAATACCATTACTTTTTTTGCCAAAATGTTGTTAGTTGTGACATTGTGGAAAGGCATATTAAACTTTTAGTAAGTATAATATCATGACCATAGGTGAGAAATAACCATTTTTTTACCTTTTTTATTTTCCATTTTGAAAGGAGATCCCTTCCAGTGGCCATGTAGCTTACAAACTTATTTTTTAATCTAAGCAGTTGTTTGTATCTATAGTTCCTCACATGATCGGGCTATATGTCTAATAAATGCTAAAAGTGCAGATATTATTTAAATAGTTCAGGACTTGTATAAAGGCAACAGAGGATCAAACTTAATAGGCCTACTCTCTTTTCTTGACAAAAGGTTTAAACTTATGATAGATAGGTGTGGGCTTACATTGGGAAGATGTTGGTCCATAAAAAAATCAACTGTCAGAAATTGCAGATTTGGTGAGCATGTTGTAGATTGTAATAATTTATTGTTCCCAGGTGCAGAACAATTCTTACATATAAGGTAAAACCTTTTTGTTCTTGTGTGCTATCTATGGTCTCTTTAAGGCCCTGTCTAAATTAATATATTTTTATTAGATTCATCACATAACTGCTTTTCTTCTGCCTTAAGGTAGTTCAGCAGTATACTTCACAAAAGAGTCATTTAGTTTTCATATTTATTTATTATGCTTGCAAATAATTGTAAGGCTTACCGATTCTTTTTTAAGTATGTGAGCCTCTCTGCTGTTGAAATATTGTACATAACTGATATGAATATGACCAATGTATAGTTAACTAAAGTCTGTTTTGTACTTTTGGTATGATTGAGTGACAACTATGTAGATGTTAGAAATTTTATGTATGATTGATTTTCAGCATATTAGAAACAAAAATGAAATAACATACCCTTTTTGATTTGTCTTGTTTTGTTTGGTTTCTAATGCTCTTATAGAGACCTGTATGATGTTAAAAATTTAAAAGTATGAATCATGTTGCAGCTATGGCTATTTTTCCATTAAGCAAATCATAATTGCCTTAAGAACCCTTAGTATTTTTAATCGCATTCCAGCTGCACCTTCTTGTTCCTTAATTTGAGAAATGCATGTAAAGTTCTTAGTATGATTCCTTTTTAGAAATGCAAAAATATTCAAGTCCATGTGCAACCTTTTTTCTCTTCTGTTCTAATATTTTTTTTCATTCTTTTGTAATAATTTAGAGATTTCCCTTAAATAAGCCAAATTAATGGTATTCTTTAAAGCTCAAGTAAGATCTTCTGATGCTTATCCAAAGGCAATATGTCTTCACTTCAAACATATTATTTAAACTGACTGGGAGTCACGTGAAATAAAAATATTTTGTTATTAAGCACACTTGATCTCATAGAATGATGGCTAATATGTCTCATTACTTTCATTCAGTGAGGTGAATTCAGAATTAAAGTGACTCATACCTAAGTATAGATTTGCAGAATGTGATATCGATGGGGAAATGTGGGTTTGTCATTTTTATTGCAACCCAACCCACCGTTCATATTGATATCAAGGCATCTAGAAAGAGTAAACAGCTAGAGATGGAGTCAAAACTAAAAGAATAAATTCAAGGGCCTATTAAATAACAAAAAAAAGGCCTGAATAGCTTGTAGACCAATATCAAATGGAAGTGGACAGAGGCTAAATATCACGATCCACTTGTAATTCTTCCATTGTTTTGGAACGTTTTTTTTTCCGTTTTCATTTTTTATTTCACATTCAAAGTTTGCTTTGATGATTATATCTTAGATTATTCTCTACATGACTTTCCCCTAGAGTTTAGAGGTTAGTTTTCAAAAGATTTCTAGCTGTATTGATCATGCTTGGTTTTGATTTTTTGGTGCTGTGCATATTTCAGTACATTTGTCTCATGTCGGAAGTGCCAGTCTTGAAGTGCAAATATGTACAATAAGAATCATGAAAGGAAAGATAGTGTTGTTGTAGTGTGTCTGCATTGATGTGAATGAAAGAGTAGTAAATCTGAAACAAATCAGGTTACCACACTTATCAATCGTGATTGTTAAAAAAATTAAAGCTGTTGGACTAAAAGTCTGACTGTCCTCTACTTACTAAATGAATATGGGTCCTACTCTTAACATCAAAGACGGCTGATTTTATCAAACCTTTTTTTTTTTTTAAACTGATTCGGCAAGTATTATCAGAGATGTTTGCTACCTGCAGTATGGACGTCATAAAAATTGAAGTGGAGCTTACAATTTTTACTTGTTAAATTGTTCCAAATGAAACTTTTTCTGTTTCACAAAATTGCTTTGTTAAATTTGTGTCTTATGTGATCCAAAGTTTCATTTTCTTTAATATATTTGCATATATGTCGTTCAGTACTTTGTTTGTCTTCATTTGATTCCACTCTTTCATATGTAAAATAAACCTGCCTAATGACAACTTGCAACATCTTTTTGATCTTTGTTTCTAGCATGTGTTTTGACTTCTTACTTTTGAGGGTTGTTTTTCTTATAATTTTTTTTTGCAAGTGGTTTCTTTATCTTGATAATTTTTGTTCTAAGTGTTTCCAGTTTTACCCTATTGTAATGTTTGTATGTTGAATAGTGCTGCTGACAATGAATGTCACTCAAGCATATTTCATAAATTATAAAATTATGGAATGCAAAATATATAAAACATTTTTAATGCAATGGTAAAAGAGAGTAAATTAGGGATAAGTAAAGGATTGAAGGCTCTCAAAATCTTTTACTTTATAGTAACCAAGAAAGTATTTTTGTTGTAGTTTTACTTTGCAATTATCCAAAAATGTAGAAAATAACCTCTAGTAAACCACTTGCAGAAAAAACAATAAGTACATACAAATAGCTGCCCTTGAAAGAGTCTACCCATCATTGTTTATTTGCCATGCCATTGGGGGAAATAAACATCTCTACAAAAATCTTAAATGAATTCATGGCAAATTCATTACCACTATATTCAATGCACTTTTTGTAACATTTTATTCTAAATATCACTATCTGGACACTTGTCATCGAGATTTTAGGTATTGATAATTAAAATAAACATCTACATATCTAGACAGAAATACATGTAGTTTATTAAAAAGTTTGTAGTTTGATAAAATTGCTTCTTGCAAAAACTGTTTAATCAGACAGCGTTTCCATACTTTGTTTGTAAAAATTGTTCATTGTGCGCTTCCTATACACCCTAGTAAAGCAAATGTTTAAGCATATTCCTCCTCAGCTTCAGTTTGAGTACAACTGGCTCAATATTTCTAATACAAGTTTATTAATTCAAGGTATATAAAATTCGTTGAGCTGTGCATTTGGAGTTATAACTGCAATTTCTTAAGGAATTGAGGTAAGCAATTCAAAGAGTTTATGTATCTTAGCACTATTATATTTATTTATCCACTTTTGTTTTATCTTACTGAGTGCCTATTTCATTCAGAATAGCCAAGGTGACACTCATGTAACTTAGCAGAGGCACAAAAGATATGTGCGCCCAATGGTTAGCAAAAAAAAAGATAGCTTAAAAAAGTGTAGGAAAACTTACTTGAGGGATTTAAAGTTCTGACCTTTAGTAGTATGCAAAATAAATCAACTTCACAATACAAAAAAAAATATTCTTTATGATTACAGCTTCAAGATTTAATTCAATATATGTAACTGTCAATGTTTCTTTAAAAACAAAAGTATTAACAAGCTGCCCTAATCTGACCCTTTTCAGTAAGGTCTAAACATCAGCTGCTCACGCTACAGTTCTTTTTAGAAGTCTCAAAAAATATGATGAAGTTGACGGCTCTGACCACTTCTTATAAAAAAAAAAAGATTAATATTAACTATGTTCATACTACAGATCAGTAGGAAGCAAACACAGGAGAAAAAAGCTCTTTTTTCATAGCTCTTACCAATAAACCGTTTAAAATGGTATGAAATAAGCTTAAGATTAAATCGAAAACATTGATTCTCCTATGAAGTCTTGTTCTATAAGTATTACTCGCCAATGCAGCAAACAGTCTCTAATTTGTTGTCATGCAAAGGTTGAAAAACTTGATGCCTTGGTCCAAAAGCAATTTTAGTAAACCTTGAACATAAACGTGGCTTTTTTTGGGGAAAAATTATAATAAACGCACTTTTAACTCAAGAAAAGCCTCTCAAACTATAAATACTTCATGTCTAATCAGCCAGCTGGTGTTTTACTTTTAGAATTAGACATTTCTCCACCAAGACAATGTGAGTCTATTTTATTTAGAAAAAAATTATGGCAAAAACTAAACCCTTGCACGCATGTTTTCACGAAAATGGGAAATGAAGTCAAAAGATTATAAATTAGTTTAATTAGTCAGCCCAGAATTTATTACTTGCCATTTTATTGTTCAAGTTTTGTCAGAAGGTATGCTGTAGATATTAACCAATAAATAATTTGTTTTTCTCCATTTTCTATTTTTCACATCAAAACCAAGATAGTTTAGTTTTCCTCTCTACACACACTCTGAGCTTAAATGCTTTCCACAATGAAGGCGTCATGAACTTCACGTTTACGGAACGCCTAACGCAACACGATTGAAAAAAAAATGTATACGGTTTGAGTAACTCTAGCACCCTCTTGAAAGCGATAAAAATAAAAACAAAGATGGCTTCAAGAGAGATGGCGTCCTTAGACACGGATTTCAGGTTTGCTTCTTCATCAATATTTTTGCGTTTTTCTAGGTTTCATGGTCGGCTCTCTTATGTTATGCTCTCAAATTGTGATACAACTGCTACTTATTATTAATTTCAGCCTCAGAGATTGTCCAGATTGAGTAAAAAGAAACGTTTGTCGATGTTAGGTGCGTTCTGTCAATTTGCGCCATCGATGGATCAAATCAGAACGCGCCCAACAGTAAGAACCCATGTCCAGATTTTAGATCTAACTTCATTCTTAAAGATAAATTTTTGTTTTGTTTACAAACCTAGAAACTAGCGTCTAAGGCTCAGATATAGCTAAGATCTAGATCTATTGTTTTGTCTATTCTAGACCAGAATCATTTTGTATGTGTGTGGGTGAGGTTCTTTTTTTAAAATTGTTTTAGGCCTATATAAACTTAGAGTATTGCACCAGACCGGTCATCAAGGTGTTATCTGGATTTATTATTTAATAGCTTTTTAGAGCCCTCTCGAAATTTTTTTTTTTTTTTTAATCAACCAATATATTGTTGTTAGGCGTGTTCTGATCCATGGAGTCACCTTCATCGACAAAATGCACCTAAAATCGACTTCAAAATTCGGGTTGTTTTCCTTTAAACTATATTTAAACAGAAACTGTAAAACTTCCAGGTGTAGATCTAGGTTTTTATGTTTCTTTATTTGGCTAAGTGTGGCCTTTTCCTCAAGAATCAAAAGCTATAATTGGAAGTTCTAGACTAGATCTAGATCTAAGGTATATTTTTATTTATATTTTAAATTGTTTTTCTTATTAGGGTCTAGTTATGCATCTAGGTTTAGATCTAGATACAAATCCAAATTGTGAGCTTGAAAGTACTGACGTATGTCTATCTTAACCATCAGATTTGGCTCTGAATATAATATAGGCCTAAATCAAGATTTGAAAAAAAAAATAAGAAATAGTTAAGACCCAGAATATTATGAAGGGTCTAGGGATTTTGTAGCATCCACAAAAAAGCTCCTCAATTTATATGGATTATATGAATAATGATTAACTTAACTAGACCTTAATATGTTAATATAAGTTAACTAGAGTCTTCATCTGTGATATTTCATCCGCAAATAAAATAATCTTTCCAATTTAAATACTTCTTTTAAAAAGTGTACCGCATCTTCATTAAGATGTAAAATTTTCCATAATTCTTCATATGTTTTCTACAGATAATAAGTATAACCATGCTCAAGACTTTCTAATGTACGAGTTGCATTTTATTCAAAGGTATTCCTACATTGCCTTAATTTTAAGTGTTGCTTTTAAATAAAAATATAAAGTTGTTTAGCTGAAATTATAAGTAACAATTTTTAAGAACAAAAATTACACTAATAGTGGATGTATGCATAAATTAGTTGCACCCAAGAAGTTAAGTTTCTATTTAAAATGTCTTTCAGATGTAAAAATAACTTAAAAATACATCATCAATTTTGTTTTATTTTCAATATAATATCACTAGTGTGAGTTTCCCTTTTTTCCTAAGAAAGAAAAACATTTACTATAATAATAAATACATTGAAGGTGCAGTAATTACAGAAATCACTGGATTCACAATGATGACGATAATGATATTTATGATGTTAGTGATGATGATGATGGCAATGATATTGATGATAGGCCTACTTTTGATGATTATTGTGAAGATGCTAATTATTATCATGATAATGAAAACAATGGTGAAATTGGTGAAAAGGAAAGTGCGTTTGATCATAAGCAATGAAAATATTGATAAACCCTTATGTACTATAGCAACTGTAGCAGCGATAGCAGTTGTAGTAGTAGTAGTAGTAGTAGTAGTAGTAGTAGTAGTAGTAGTAGTAGTAGTAGTAGTAGTAGTAGTAGTAGTAGTAGTAGTAGTAGTAGTAGTGGTAGTAGTAGTAGTAGTAGTAGCAGTGCTTAGTAAAAGTAGTTGTTGTAGTAATGGAAAAGAAAATATTAATATAAATAATGATGATAATAATAATAATAATAATAATAATAATAATAATAATAATTTTTATTATCATGATCATTATTATTATTATTGTTATTATTATTATTATTATTATTATTATTATTATTATTATTATTATTATTATTATTATTATTATTATTATTATTATTATTATTATTATAATGATTATCATCATCATCATCATCATCATCATCATCATAATGATGATAAGAATAATACTTGTAACTATAATAGAAATTAATTTAATGATTATGTCTTGAAATTAAAGGCTTTGAGTCATCACATGAATCGCATTTTTCACAGTTTGAAACGGTATTGCACATGAATCGCATTTTTCACAGTTTGAAACGGTATTGTTTTTAAATTGTCTTAGTTATAACTTGTTTACCATTCTAGTAATGCTATGATTACCAAGGATTTATAACAGAACAACTGCATTTCATACATTTCCCGTTTTTCTCTATTTTGATATAGCTTGAGTCCAGCGAATGATATCAACAGCTTTTGATAGCCATGACTTCAAACCAGGGTGAGAACTCTTCTGATGTCAAAGTGAGACTGAGCAATGTGGAGACAGCAGAAAAGCATACAAGTGCATCTCTAGAAAATATTCGAGCTGATTGCTTAGAGGTGAAACCACCGATTGCTCCGTTGGAGGAAGCACCTTTGAGACACCGCAGATGCAAATCATATACAATTGAACCATGCCCAGTGCTACACAGGTCCCTTTCTTGTCATGAACCGTCCACAAAGGCACTCACTGATGTACACGGCACGGAGCGTGCTTGTTCTGCACATGGATCCCACTTGAGGGTTTCCCATTCCGAAACTGAGTTCAAAACAAAAGAGTCCAAGCCTGGGACCCCTTTGATTAATGGCCTTGTTGTGGTCTCAAGTAAAGTGAGAAACGTTTCCGCTATTCGACACGCTTTGATGCCAGGTGTTGCTTTGGTTCCCTATAGCTGTGATTCTCAAACTTTGGAGCACATTGAGGCTCAGATTGCACAACATTGTCGCGGAGAGAAAGTCAAGAGTATTGCTTTTCTCTTAAGCTGTGCAGGTCCTACTCTGCAATTGTTAGTTAAAGAAGAGAAGATGATAAACAAAGATGGATCAATGGATGAGTCTGTCAGAAAATTTTTTATCGACGTGGTCAACAAATATATGTCGCCCGATGACGATTTCCGTCGACTTGACTTTTTGGGCTGGTATTCCCTACAGAACAATGAGATAGCCCCTCCTGTAGTGACAGAACTTCAAAATCTGACAGGGGTGACAGTCAGTGTATGGCCAGATCTATCTGGGCAAAGCTTCCCGGGTAAAAGAACAGAAGACAACTTACGGATCGGCATTGGCGACATTTATTTTAGGTTAGACAAACTTCGAAATTGGAGTGGACGACACCAACAAAGTTTGGCTGGATTTGAAAAGATTCGAACTGTAGGGAAAGGGGCATACGGGACGGCTGTATTATATAAGAAAAAGGACGATGAGTCTTTAGTGATCCTGAAAGAAATCAATATGCATGATCTTAATGCTTCTGAGAGACAACTAGCTTTGAACGAAGTTAGTGTTTTAGCATTGCTGGACCATCCAAATATTGTTAGCTACTACGATAGTTTTGAAGAGGACGGCGTGCTTATGATAGAAATAGAGTATGCAGATAATGGAACTTTAGCGCAGTACCTTGCCAAACAGGATAGGCCAATGGAAGAGAAGGATATTTTGCTTATGTTTCAACAGATAGTGGCAGCCATACGACACATCCACTCTCATAATGTGCTTCATAGGGATCTCAAAACAGATAACATATTTCTCACAAAAGAAGGTGTGGTTAAGGTAGGTGATTTTGGAATATCTAAGATGCTCGGTTCGACAAACATTGGAGCGCAGACAGTTCTTGGTACACCTTACTATATCAGCCCGGAAATGTGCGAAGGTAAACAATATAGCTTCAAATCTGATATCTGGGCTTTGGGTTGTATCTTGTATGAAATGGCCTGTTTCCAGAAGACGTTTGAGGGCTCAAATCTTCCTGCTGTAGTGAACAAAATCATGAAGGTCCAGTTTTCACCAATTAAAGGTAATTATACTGAAGGATTTAAAGACTTGATCAAAGATATGCTAAAAATGAACCCGGAAGAACGACCGGAGGCCTACCATATTATGTACCACAGGCTGCCAGCTCTGATGAACAAATTCGACAAGAAAGAATCAGAGAATGAGGTTGATATCTCTTTCCCTGAAAATATCAACAGAAAGTCTAAACTTCGGTCCGTGCTTTATTATTATGAGTTCTCCACCACAATATTGACGTGCATTAATGGTTTGCCTCCCCGCATGAAAATCAAGCATATGGCTGTGGGTCCCGAGCACGTTATAGTGATGACAACCGAGCGTCAGGTATTCACCTGGGGTCATGGTGGTTACGGCGAACTTGGTCACGGAGACCTCAGGAATAGATACAGCCCAGAGCTAGTGGAGGGGCTGCAAGGCAAGTCTATTGCCACTGTCTGCTGCGGACTAGGTTTTAGTGTGTTTGGGAGTGACAACGGTCTGGTGTTAACCTGTGGGGATGGTAGTCAAGGATGTCTGGGGCATGGCGACTGGTGTAGTGCTAACAAACCAAGGTTGATAGAATCCCTCCTTAGTTTTGACGTGGTAGCCATGGCCAGCGGCATGAGTCATGTGGTTGTAATTGGGCGTGAAGGACAAGTGATGTCTTGGGGTGAAGGCTCATATGGTCAGCTGGGACTAGGCTCAGAGGAGAGCCAGTGCACTCCTACCATTGTCCAAATCGCAGAATCGGTCATATTTACAGGTGTGCAGTGCAGCGTAGATGGAACAATGCTCATTTCGGATGTGGGAGGCGTGTTCGCCTGTGGAAAAAACGAAAACAATAAGCTAGGCTTAAACAACAGACAAGGATTTTTAATGGCGATGAAAAACATCTTCACAAAAACCGAAGTAGACGGGACAAACATTCCGACACCTGTGCGGGCTCTCGCTCGTCATCGTGTCATATCTGTATCCATGGGTTTGTATCATACTGCAGTTATTGTAGAACCTGGTCACGTGATCACATTCGGGAAGAATTCGGAGGGTCAACTGGGCAATCAGAACACAAAACCTTCCAGCAACCCAGTTGAGGTGAAGACGCTAGGAGATAAAATTGTGACCCATGTTCAGTGCGGTGACCACTACACAATAGCCAGTACCAAATGCCACGAGCTATTTTATTGGGGATTGCGATACATTCTCCCTCCCTCACATCGCTTGGAGGATACTACCAGTCAGTCTAGCTGTAACGATAGTGCCACCTTTTCCCATGGCATCTGTAAGGACAAATCACATGAGGAGAACGCGTCCAACCACTTGAGTTCCAGTGGTAGCGGAGCAATGGCTGTTTCTTCACGGGACAGCACGGTTGATATTAAACACGATTCCACTGAGAGAGAGGGAAGTCAAAGTGTCATCTCACAGCAGCAAAATAATAGCTCTGATATCCAAGGTTTTAGACCTCTTAGCAGCTTCCCTAAAAGATCTGCGAGCGCCAGTAGTCAAGATAACTCGAAAGATAAAGAAAAAGACAAAGACCTAATAAAGGAAGAGAGCGTTATATCCTTTCAACCTATTGAGGCTATCAAACTAAAACAAGGAAATGAAAAAATGCTTTTGGGAAATATGTACTGTCATGGAGAAAACTTTTTTATCCAGCTGGAGACAACTGCGCCTCCACCTCGGCGTCGTACTTTTAGAAAACGGACCATCAGACGAAAATCTAACCAGTCCCTGATTTCCATGGTAGCTTCCGCTCCAGGAGATGTCCATAGAGGAATTAAGACAAATACAGGAGGCGAAAATTCCTGTTCCTCAGATACCTCAGAGTTAGACACCCACAGTGCCATTCCAACCTGGTTGAGAGAGGAATTGGCCGAGTGCGCCAGGAGTGTCAATGACGGAAACGAGGCAGATGACACTAGTGGCCAGTCAGACGAGGAACGCCTAGTGGGAGGCCAAAAAGATTCCTCTATGTCCAATATCCACATCAACCGCGCTCTCACCCCTGTGGCCGCAGAGAGCCCCTATGGCGTCCGTACTGACAGTCAAACTTTTGTCCCCGCTGACAAGTGCAGTCCGCGTAATCTCGTTTATCTCCAGCCTCGACACGTAAGTCCTGAAGCTGTGCAAAACTTTGACTTATGTTCAGACAGTAGTTCCGGTTACACAACTAAAGGTGACAAAACAGTCCAAGTTCAAGACGCAGAACGTGTAATGGAAGGTTCAGGGAAGAAGCGCAAAGCTTACAGCACTAATTTTAAATGCGTCCAAAACACTACCAACACTTCCGGTGGCCAGAAGATCAACCCAAAAAGCAGGCCTGGCAGGGGACGCGGGGCACCGCTCTTTTTACAAGACAAGCCGGGCACGCGTGGTTTCATCTCTGACGTGACTGCCAAGCGGCGAGAGGAAGCCCTTCTGTTTGAATTGGAGCGTGTCCGACAGGAGAAGCACCAGGCTGATGCCAGAGTGAAGCTGCTGGAGACTGAGAGGGAGGCAAGTCAAGTTCTTCTCAAAAAGGAGGTGGAGAGACTAACCAAGGAGAGAGAATCCGCTCTCTTATCTGAGGTTGAGAGACTGCGATGTGAGATCGAGACGCAGAGCTCTTTGTTGGAAAACAGTCAGCACGCAGTGGGACAGCTTCAACAGAAACTCAACTCCGTTCTTCCCCATGACACTCGTGACTCAATGAAAAGTTCCAGCAACCGCGACCCAGACAGTATCCCAGTAGTATCAGCCCCTTGCAGAGCTTCCAGCCCCACCACATCATCAAACCAGACAACCCCGAGAGCAGACAGCAGCTCAACGTCATCATCTGCCAACTCAGCAAGAAGCAGGAAAAGTAGCAGCCGAATGTGCCTCATTCAATAAGTATTTTTGCTTTAGTCTTTATTTACCCTATCGTTCATCTGCCTTCATAGTTTGATGAAAAAGGCTTACAGTCTTTTGCTTTTCCACATTGTCTTTGCAGCATTTTTTTACTTTACGGAAGTTTCATGTATCTGTCCTCACCGGCTCACAAAGTAAGAATACTTTCACCCCGCCATTCTTTGAAGATTTACTTTTTTAAAAAAATATCTTCTTTGTTTTTTTTTCTAATCTAAATGAGTCACCATAATAGTACAAACAGCGCAGACTCCCATGTACGAGGTCCGTTTCATAAATAAGTTTCCCACCTCCATAAATCAACAACCAAAAGGCATAAGATGATGATATTTGGCACAGATTGCCTTTAATATCTGACCTATTCAACGTAACATCCACCATTGTTGGCGCATTTCTCTATTCGTTGTAACCAGTCTTTAAATGCAGTGACGTAAGAACATTTGTCCAGGTTCTTTATTGCTACTTTCGTAGCCTGAATAATGTCCTCTTCTGTTTCAAATCGCTGGCCGCGAAGATGCTCTTTCATTTTAGGGAATAGGTGAAAATCATAGGGAGCAAGGTCAGGTGAATAGCGAGGATGCTCCAGCAGTTCCCACTTGTAGCCAGCCAAAACGTCTGTCACTGCCCGGGCCGTATGGACTGGCGCATTGTCGTGGCGAAACAAGATGCCTGACTCCAACAGCCCGGGTCGTTTCTTTCGAATGGCAGGTCTGAGTTTGTCTTGCAGCACCTTCTTGTAGTACTGTGCATTGATTGTGGTGCCTATAGGTACAGGCCAGCGCAGAATCACACCATTCATGTCAAAAAAGATCATGTGCATGACCTTGAGAGCCCCTTGTTTGCGTCGAACTTTCTCTGGACGAGGCTCATCAAAGTCTCTCCATTCGGCTGACTGCCGCTTTGTTTCAGGATCCCAGGAATACACCCAAGTCTCATCACCGGTAATTATCCGACCTAAAAAGTCATTTTGCTCAGTTTGAAATCTCCGCAAAAAGTTTCTGGAAAAATTGACCCTTGACTCCTTCTGCTCATCTGTCAGCAAATGTGGAACCCATTTTGAAAACTTCTTCTTATTATTTAGTTTGTTGGTTAGAACTCTAAACACGGACGTTCTAGACATCGATGTTTCCGTAGAAATCTCCTCACAAGTTTTTCGTCTGTCATCACTCAATGAAACGAGAACTTTAGAAATGTTTGCATCCCCGCATGCTGTCACAGGTCGGCCAGGACGAGGTTCATCTTCCATGTCATCTCGTCCCTCTGAAACAGCTTTTACACACTTTCTTACCGTCTGAATAGAAGGATCATTTTCTCTTAAAACAGTCACTAGATCTTTGTGAATGCATGATGCATCTTTTCCCAAAATAACAGAAAATTTTATGATGACACGGATGTCATATCTTGAAAAATTTCGGTGTGCCGGTGAGTTTTCTATTATGCCGGCCATTTTTCTCCAATGGACTTCAGAAAAGTAAATGCTATTTTGTATCCGTTCAACATAGAGCCACAAAACTTCATTGCCTATTCCCAAAAGGTTTGATCCTTCAGTGTGCCAAATTTCATGTACATATAGCTTCGACGGTTTTGATTTTATAGAGTAGGGAAACTTATTTATGAAACGGACCTCGTAAATTTCCATTGAAAATTTTACAAATGCATAATTCAAAGAAAAAAATTCTCAATTTAATTAGTAACAACAAATCAAGAAGATTAAAAACTGTGTAACTCACTAACTGGCTACATTTGTATTAATCTCAACACAGGGGTACAGTCACGATGAAAAGCAATTTTATCAATCAAGCTCGTAAAATCGTAAGCATGTTTCTGTTAACATAATTTTATACAGATGGCTACTTCAACCCCGAAAGAATCTACTTCAGTTTTTACAGAAGTTTAGAAATCTTAAGTTTTATGTTTTTTTCGTCATGATCATTCAGATGCAATGATACCTTGTTGAACCACTATCCACAAATCTTAGGTTTTGTCAGTTTTGTAGCCATTTTACACTGTGCAACTGTTTTTGACATTTTTGTTTCCTGTGATAAATTTACCTCTAAACGTTTTTTAAAAAAAGGGCCGCTCAAAGGTATACTGGGTGTTTGTGGAGGATAGAGACTCGAAAGAAGATATGTAAATAATTCTATATATGAGTTGAGATTTTCCCACAACGATATTTAAAAATTTGTTTCAAACTGCTGTGTAACACCACTTGCTATAGTAAAGAAAACTGCATGATAATGTTTTATTTAGTTCTGCAAGTGAAAGAATCTTATATGATCTGAATAACTTTTTGCTCAGTTTAAACATAAGTGTATACTCATTCGCTTGTTATTATTGTATTCGTGTAAAAATTACTTATATCTTTTCATTGAAGATATGGTGGTTTTACAATATGAATCAGCTCAACAAAAACTGCAATATGCAACGAAACCAATGCGACATAGAGAGATCTGTAAATACACAAGATCAAGCGGTGGAAAACAAGCACTTACTCTGTTGTTTTTTTTCATCTCATAATGCTATAATTTTTTGTGAAAATTTTATAATTCTTGACAGGAGTATTACTTTAAGTTAAAAGTTATTTACATAGGATTCTCTTTTGTTACAGATTTTTTGTGTATAAAGGATATCCAAGTTTGGTTACACGTAGTTAAATTGTGAGCTCTTACTTTCCTTTTTATTTTCAATTACCGGCAGTTCTTTTTACTTATTAAAGTTATCCATATAATTTGTATCAGCGTATTTGAAAAACCAGCTAAGTCTCTTTGGTACACAATACTACCTCTGTCAATGCCACCCTAAATAATCACTTGTATTTATTGTAAATATCATCAGTTGTATTTGTTAAATTCATAATTTACATAAAAGCAAAGGAAGTTTTGTTCATAAGATAAAGGGACTATGCTATTGACGCCTCTTGCGAGGTCCTTTAGTATTCAATTTTGAAGGAGTAAAAAATACGATATCCAACTCAATCGTTTAAGTGTTATATGAACTTGGCAACTCCTTATCCTTTAAAATGATTTACTTTCTGATATCGGTATTGATGTTTACAATCTCAAGGATTAAGCTCATCTTCGAGCTGGACAGAGGCAATATGTTTTCAATAAACGTGATGAATAATTATAGACAATTACTTATATTATGATTATTGCATATTTTAGTTTGATTTAAAATATATGCATCTAATGTAAATACTGTATAAAAAAAACTTGCATGGTAATGGTTCTTTAAGTACTCTTGATTTTTCACGTCCGTGTAAGTCAATCAACAGCGCACTCTGAATAATACATTTTTTCCCAAGGATCTCACGCTTTTGTCATAGTTGACTTTAAAAGTGGATCTGTGAGGAATAAGTTTAAAATATATTTCCATGGGTTATTTATTAATTTTTTTTTATTTCGGTTTAAACTTTGAAGGTTCGATTTTCTTATTTACAAAGCAGTGTCTTTTGAAGCAACCTACTCATCTGCATCCTAAAACCGACAGTATGTAACGGTCACTAATGTCAGACACTTTGAGTAAGGATTTCACAATTGTATCATTGTAAAATCGTCAGTTTGTTGATGTTAAATTGATTGTAAAAAATCCATTTCCAGTAGCTGGAAGTTTGGGAGTGTTTCATCTCAAGATGAGGTATGAAAATAAAACTTTGGTGGAAATGCTATTAAATGTTCATTATTGCACATTATTGTTATCGTAACATTTTTATATGATTATAATTATTGCTTTTGATGGTTTTGAGAATTTCACTAGTGGAACTATGAAGATCAATACTTTTAGGAGTGTTAGTAACAAAAATCTACCACAGCCTAAGTGAGTCTTTGGGTTAAGAATAGCTAAAACCTTTAACGTTTAATTTAATATGGTAACTTTAGCTGATAAATGGAACGTTTTCAAATGAAAAATAAAAAAGAGGAAGAAATCCTCTTTGATCCTTAGAATAATCATACGCCATCCTAAGTAGGGAGGAAAAACAGTAATGGTGTCACTTTTCCTTAGCAACGCTTGGTTACTTGTTTTAAACTATCATCTTAAACTTTATCTTTCTATAACAAGAGTGTCCTAAGTTCTTTATTAGATTTATTGTCTAAGAGCAACAGTACTTTGATGAGTGTCATGTGTAAAAAGTACAACTTACGATATTTGTGTCAGATCAGACGCGATAAGGCTTGGTTTACATTGTTCTCAGATTGTTCGAACCACAATGGGCATCACACTTTTAAGTGCGTAGTAGATAGTTGTCACTCATTAAAGCAAGTACATCTTGTATGTTTCCAATTCCAACTTTAGTTCTTAGTTTTTACTTATATTGAGTGATATTTAAGTCCGAATTGTTGACTGTATACCTTAATGCCATATACCTTAATGAAGAATATGCTTTTATAAATCGCAATTTTGAAGTTACTGATATAAAATAATACATTGCGATTCAGATTGCAAATCCTTATGTCACAGACTATCCGTATGGAAAAAAAGGAATCGTCGGACGTAAAGAATAGGTTAATAATCACGCTTTGAAGACGCAATTGTCTAGTGATGTCTAACAAACCTTTATTAAGCAAGATTTCATGAAACAAAGCTTCCATTAAATGCTTTTTTGTGTTTTTTCTTTTAATTTCATCATGCCATATTAATAAAAAGGGGTATACTTCGAATCTCATGTGAATAAGGTTGATTCTTTTCAAACAGTTCGCGTTGAAAGAATTAGATTCATCATTTTTGCAAGTTTTCTTGCTTTATTACTAAGCATTTCATTATTCTAAAGGTGTTAATTTTTTTATCCTCCTTGTTACTTAGAATATCCGAAACAATCCATGTAATTTACATGGCAGAACAAGAAAGTCGTCGTTTAGAAAACATCTCCAACCAATACTAGCAATGCAAATTCGAAATCACTTTCCTCATGAAAACTTGAAAAGTATAGGTGTAAATTACACTGATTAACTAAAGCAAATATAGATGTAACTGATTTGTCTACAATTTACTTACTTAAAATCAGTATCTGGTTTTTGAAATCTAACCTGCTATTCGGTACTATATTAGCTTTTTAAAGTAAATTTGTTCCTTGCTCTGGAAATAAATTAAGCATCATGTGATCATACTCGGTAGGTTAGACTGTTGGTATGTTTTCAATATTTACCAATAAATTATTGTGAAAATTTGTTTGTGTATAAAAATGTATGCATACAATGTAAATACTGTAAAAAAATAATATGAAAGACGATATTTAAAAACCTCGTTTTTTTTCACATTATTGTGAGTTGATATCGACATTATACTTTTTATTATATGAACTTTGTCTTAAGGATCTCATAGCTTTACAAAGCTTAACTTTTAAGATCTGGTTTTGATGAATAGATTGAAATTGTATTTGCACCACTTTTTTACCTTTGCTTTTTATTGCTATATATATATATATGTATATAAATTATTTATTGTTTTTTGTTTTTTGGTTGTTGTTTTTTTTTTTTTTTTGAAGAATTGGATTTGGGTTTTAAAACTCTGGAAACTTTAATTTCCTACGTTGCTTCTTTGCAAAACAATGTCTTTTGCTCATCTAAATGTTAAAATCAATTACTGGTAGTAGTCTTACTGACACTAATATTCGATAGTTTGTGCTGTTTTCATCGTTCTACCATCTTTCAAACTTCAAATGTGTTTGAAATAATTTTTCCTTAAAAAAAAATCCTCTAATTAAAAAAAAGAACAACTTCTTAAGATAGTACAGACTACATGTGAATAGAGTTTACAAGTCTTTTCACAGGAAGCTCCGTTATACATTCTTTATCATTAGGGACACGAGTTTGCTTTACAGAACATTATTGTAATCAAGTTTCAGTATTACATTTTATAAAAGTCTGGACTCCAAGTACTGGATAGTAACAGAGGCAGCAATCGGTGTATATTTCATAAAGGAGATTGGCTTTGACAGTAGTAACGGCAACACTATGAGTTATATGACTAGTGATGTCCACACTTACAGAAGAAATAACACCGGTAAATCTTCTAGCCTTGGATAACTAGCACTGTACAATTGATTGCTTTTATATCATTTTTTAGTGTACTATCTTGCTTTAAGTGGAAATACTGGGGGTCACTATTGTTAGGCGTATCAGTAAACAAAGCGTACTAGTTCTTAAAAGATTGCGCAAATCTTTGGTTTTGGAATGTAAGGTATTTTTTTTAATATAATTAAATTAACTGCACAAAAATGTTTTTGAAGAACCCAGGCAGAATGCATCTTATATTTTTTAATACTACATTTTACCCATGTATGACATTTAACATTTTGCGTTATTATATGGTGTATTTTTTACGCATTCACATAATTTTATGCCATATGAAAGTTACTAGTTTATACTTAAAAGAAAAAAAACCAAACTTTCCAACACTGCAATATTCATAACATAACTTACTACAAATCTTCAGAACACACAATATTCACAAAAAAGAAAATAGAAATGCTGTGCCTTTCATTATAGCTTTACATGAAAAAAAAACCTATACAACAAAACTGTAGTTCAGCAAGATGCTGAAAAATCAATACACACATTTCGTGTCATCATAACATATTATTTGCTTCAGTTAAACCTTGGGTTTTGGTTTTTTTTGTTTTTTTTTTTTTTGGTGTGTATGTGGGTTTTAAAGAATATAATTTCACAGTAATTTAAATAAGACCCCCTTTTTCCGTTCAGCACTTGGTTTATTTGGGAGCAATTTTATTCATCTACAGTTATTATTTTTTTTTTTTTGTTCCTTTTGGTACTCACTATCTTGACCAAAACATGTAATTTACGACTCTATTAGTTAGCAGTGCTTGCTCTCTTCACAAAAAAGAAAGACTATTAAAAGAACGGCTCTTGCCTATAATAGCTCTGCTAATGCCATTGCTAAAACAATATCATGTCACATTCCATCATGTGTATCACCATTGTCATTAAAAGTTGAGAAATTAAGGTGTAAATCAACTTTACATAAATAAATATAATTTTGAATGACTTTTTCTGAATTAGTTTTAGACAAGTTCTAGTAGGCCCTACTGACACAATGCAATGCGCGTCTTTGACGAACTTTGCCCTTAGTTCATTGTTTTTTTCTTAATTCGCAATTTATTTACATTATGTACGAAATTTCGAAGGATTGACATTTTAAGTCACTATTTGCCTTTTGAAATCATAACTGCTGTTAGCGGCCTTAAAACTTAAGGTTTCTTAATCACTTTTTTAAGTTGCGGAAACAACTTTAGCTTCGAGTGATCTGTCGGCAGGAGAGAATGACATTTAAAAATAATATTCATCACAAACGAACAATTAGTCAGAATATTAATCATCGAGTATTACTCTGAAAATAATTATTGTAAAGGTTAGTTTGATTACAAAAGTTTATTGCGCGCAGAATGAAAACTGGTATAAAATAACTTGCACGATGATTTATAAACAATCTTTTTTCTTTTTAGTTTAGTATGAGTTTATATCAACATTGTGTCTTTATTGCATGATTTCTGTCTCACGGATCTCACGGGTTTACAGTTGTTTGACTTTTAAGATCTGACTGTGATGAATGGGTTGAGACTATAAATTATTTACTTCGGGTTTTCTCTTTTATTTTCATATTGTTATATATTTGTGTATTTGGGTGTGATATCGGTTTAGGGTTTTGAACTTTGGAAACATATAATTATTATTTAGCACTATTGTGATAAATTGTCATTAATATGAATGTGCTTATTTATAATTATATCTTAAATGATCACCATATTACTGTCCTTAGTGCTCTGTTTGCACAGTATAAATACCATCAGAAACTTCTGCACTAAATAGATTGGGAAAAAACCCTTTGAAATGATTAAAATGTTTGGCTTATTTGACCTCCAGATGTAAGAAGTCAAATAATACAATGTTCTACCTTAGATTGAAATTCATAAGATATTTATTTAGTTTTTTTTTTGTTTTTTTTTTTTGTTTTTAGGGAAACGAGCTACCTTCACGACATGAATACATGAGATCCAATGTCACTGATTTGAGCTTTCTCTTAAATCAAAGTTTGTATTGTGGGTACTGAATTTAGCAGAGGAATCAATTGTTTTGTATTACGTACATCACTATTTAATCATATCCTTTGACATTTTTTAAAAAATTATTATTTTTACAGGTGTATGCCTTCACGTGTAAGCCTTATTAAGAATATTATTTTACTATTTACATTTTTTAATTTGCGGCAGTAGAAGAATAATCACACTACAGATTTTGAGAACCTTTAATACTCAAATAAACAAGAACCCCCAAGCCGCTTCAGAATACTAAAATCAAAAACGCTTTACAACTTACATATATGCAACCATTTAAATAAGAAAGAGAATATCCACATTGCACCCATCCTTTACAAACAAAGACGTAGTTTTTTCATACACGTAAAATAACAGAGTTTACTTAGTATGAAAAATAAAGACAATAAAAATAAATGTTTTTGCAGCCAAGTTAAGTAATTTACTGTAAAGAGACTGCTTCAAATTTGACTTTGTACATGTTTTGCAATTTGGACGCTCTGCTATTTGTTTTGTCAACAATTTATATTACATTATTTAATAATATCAACACAAATATGTCATAGGATTAGTTGTTTTCAATTAATCCTGTGATAAACTTTTTTTCACTTTTACATCACCTGTTAAAACAATTTTTGCACCCTTCAGAGTGACTTTGCCAATGCTATGGTAATAAACAATCACTTTTATCAAATACTTAACGTATTTTTTGTTAAATACTTTTTGAACTTCCATTTAGAATTATTGAACACGCTCAGTTGAAAAATTGCTTTATTGCCATATAGAGAACGTGAAATAAAGGCCGCGGTACGTACATTTATGGGACTAACCATATAAAATGCAGCCTGAATTTTCGCAAAGCGCAAATATTTATTCTTGGAACAAAGAGGATTTCTTCTCTGAACTCTGACGATTTTCTGCTATTAACTTAACCATGATAATCTTGATACTCACCTCTATCGATTGCTTTCTGAATTTAAACAGCTTTTTTGCACCTTCTCATGCTTATGGCTAATTGCTTAGACAAAATATATTGATGGGAAAGAAGAATTTGTTATTGAATATAAACATCTCTTCCAAATTTTAAAAGCTTTCGGTTTTATATAAAATAAGTGTCTGCCAACAGCCAAAGGAGAAAACTATCCCTTTAACAGTTTTAAAAGTTAAAAGGAGACAACCATTTTTTAACTTTGTTACTTTGGTGCCTATTTGTTTCCCTTCTCTTTCGAAGCTTTATTTCACAATGGCGCATTCGTAACTTTCAGTTGCCTTTGAATCCTGGTGATTAACAGAAAGAAATCTTAGCCTCGTGAGCTAAGGGTGATATCTCTCTCTCTCTCTCTCTCTCTCTCTCTCTCTCTCTCTCTCTCTCTCTCTCTCTCTCTCTCTCTCTCTCTCTCTCTCTCTCTCTCTCTCTCTCTCTCTCTCTCTCTCTCTCTCTCTCTCTCTCTCTCTCTCTCTCTCTCTCTCTCTCTCTATCCATCTTTTTTTTTCTCGTTTTAATCCTCTCAGCCGTAGTGAATGTCTGAATAAATGTTCAATGGCAAATTTCTTGCAAAGATAATTGATAACTCTGTGGGAACTATTAATACTTACATAAGTAGGTAAGGTTCACAAAAAGGAGTCAGCGTTGGGCTATAACTGTTGTGCTCGAAAACAGTATGTGGAGTTGCACTTTTGTATGTATAATAATTATACTCTCAAACTTTTAGAGACTTAGGAAACGTATAGACTGCACTGAAACCAATTCCGCTGTAGGGCTGGTCAGTAAAATCCACATTGATCATTTAGACACAACTAACATTTGTATAAAACCCACCAGAACATATAAACAAGAAGTATTTTTTTTTTCCTAGCATATTTTGAGATGATAATCAAGAATCATTCAAAATAGAAACTTGGTTTGATACACAATAAACTGATAATTGTATGCAAGCAGTTTCGCACACGGCAGAAAATCAAGGAAAAAGGGAGATTTTCGAAATCGCATTCTTCAGTTAGGCAATGTTCGTGGCATATTCTGAAGGCAATCTACAATTCTCTTATTGGCGAAAAACTTATTTCAATGCTAATCTTTTTTAGATCTAAAATAGCAAGAACAGGTTATTAAATGAAAAAGCTGGAAAATTCAACGCACTTTGGTTCTCAATTACAAAACAGTAAAAGCAAGAAAGGAATATAAACACTTGCTCCTTGCACTTTGAATCATAATTACATATTTGTATTTGAAAAAAAAATTAGAGAGCATTTAGAGTTTTGTACGTAAAGATTCACAATGCTTAAATTTGAAATCATTATCACAGTACTGATAAACTGCAAACCTGAATTGTGTTGTTTCGCATCAGGAATAATTATGAAATTGTAGGAAATGCCATATTATATTTTATACTAAACAAATAGCTATAATTATTCAATCTCAGAGGAAAACTTTTATAACTTTTGCAGCAGGTGGAAAAAATCTGTCTGTGCGGCTGATGGGCTTAAAAAAAGATGTGCTCTTTTCCTGAAATACCAAACTGTTAGAATGGCAGCTAGGTTTACATGAATATTGTGTGCACATTTTTTTCTTGATTTTGATTTATATCTATATATATATATATATATATATATATATATATATATATATATGTAAAAGAGATGTCTACTTTCGGGATTGTTTAGAATAATTATATCAGATAGTTTATCCTGTCAAATGTGTCTCGAAAAATTTATATATAGATATATATATATAGGGTAGATATCTCTTTTTTTACTTTTTCTTGTAAAAATATAATAATAAAACCTAGAATGAATAATTATTTTTTTGAAATGTTCATCACTTATCTGATTGTTGGTACTTTGGGCGAGTTTTATGTTATTTATATAAGCTTCTTTCCTAATTTGAAGCAGTTTTCTTCCTCTCTTTTAAAGCTAAGAAAGTAAAACTCATTGTGTGCAGTATTGGGGTAAAATAAAATACAACCAAACAAAAGTCAGATAATAAAGAAGAGAAAGTATGACTTTAATGTAATGATTCACATAAATAATGGGCCTGTTGGATAGGAAAAATAATTAACTTCAGCATAGTGGACTTGTTCAACGGACAACTTTTAGAATGATATTTTGGCATTCTAGACTTTACCTACTTTTAACATTGTCAAAACAAAAACACTTGATCGAAATTCATTTGACCGTAGATGTCAAACATGTTGAGAAGAGACAGATTCGATACGATGATGTGTAACATGGAAGTTTGCGTAGATTTGTACATAGTAAGAGATAGAGGACAAATTCAAACTCCCAAAGAGTAACAGACAAGGCGAGCTAGTAAAAGATTAGGTAATGACCGTATTAATATGATCAGAGAAAATGATAGAGAGGGAGTACTTAAATAATATTTGAAATATCATTTCATGTATCGATTTAGTAAAGCTTGAACGCTTCCGTGAACCTAAATGAACCTCTACCTTAATCCATAGTGGACAATTCATTTAGGCGTGCAAAACACTGCGCTTACCACTCTTTCTGACACGGAGGTTTTGAAGAGATACCCCTCTGCCTCAGATATGTGTAGGCTTAACGCAAACAACCTTGAAGTGAGAAAGTTGGAACTGATGGTTGGGGCGTGGATCCGAGTCATGGACAAACTCTTAGAGATGGCCTGCGTACTTTTGCCATGGACGGTCTTGTGTGTTTCATCCTCGTGAAAGATGTTAGTTTTTCTCGCCGCACGCCGCCCAATCGCTTAGTGTCAGTTTACAGAAAGCTGTGTTTTTCTTGGCTTTTTCAAACAGAGATTGTGAACTCTTCCGACAGGGTTAAACTATTCTTGGAATAAAAAAATAGAAAAGGACATCCTTCGACTTCCTGTATAATAGTTTCTAAAACCTTGTATACTACAACATTTCTGACAGATTGATAATAACTGCCGTTAACTTAAAGCCTTCAGAATCTACCCTCTCTAGATGGGATATCCAAGTCAAATTTGGACTCTGCAAGTCAGTCAGCTCTTCCTATATTGATGGAATTGGGACCTCAGCATTTTCCATTGAGAGAATGTGTCGGCTTTGCAAGACATAGTTGATGCTCTAAAAGTCAAATCCGCTTCCTAAATCGCAAGACTATTTTAAATCCTAAAAAAAGATACAACTGAGTGATGAACCCTCCCATAAGATTGTGAAAGACTGGAATCCTTAGGAAATTTAGAACTATAGCGACATTGTGGCTAGTCTTGCTTGATTGACCATGTGGGTGACTTTCGATTTAAGTTTATATTTGTTATATCTTTGATGTGAAAGAGAGACGAAATTGTGAGATGTGGCACCTTTTCTGGAATAACCTGTTGTGAAAAACTCACATCTCCATTTAGCTCAAGTTTCTTTGGTTGATTTATATAAGATGTTGTAACCATTCAAAATTGATCAATTTTTAACAACTTTTCAAAAGGTATGGGGAAGAAAAATTAGTAGCACATCTTCTTTTTCGACTGCATTTCACGTAAGCAATCTTTTTTTTAGTATTTTGTGACCTGCAAAATTTGTAGGCCTATGAATGTTCGTGAGCAAAAAAAAAAATATCAGAGAAGTCGTCTATATATTATTTTTCCATCTGGGTTATAGAAAAATGGGCAAGCCATTAGATTTGAGTATTTTAAAAATCTTTATTTTTCAGACCTTGTTAAAAATCAAATTATGGGCATTTTCCCAAGAGGATAGAAAAATGTATTACTTGCAGTCATTTGATTAATTTTGTTTTGGGTAGAAATATCATAATACATAAATTTTACTTAGCTGGGACAGTTGGTTTTTTTTACTTATTTATATTTTTTGTCAATATTTAGTGGCTTATAAAAATGTCTCCATAGGGAGTATAAAACTATAAAACTATAACCCGTTACAGACAGCTTGGCTTCTATTGGTCTGACTTGTTTTTGTCTCTCGATCGATTTACTGGTAATTTTTACCATATCATTTTCTGCAGTTATGCTTGCTAAAACCGTCTATTGACATTTATCCAAGTGTTTCTCGAATCGGTCGTCATATCGGCTTTTTCCCCTCTTTTTTTGCGAATTTCTTTTTTATATCGTGTATGAGGTTTTCGGTCCGACACCAAGCTTGATGTTTTATGTCGTAATTGTTTGATATAAACTCATTGGCAGGATGTACGAAAAGACTCCGTGACAGAAAGGGTATTGAGGGGGGGAAAAGTACGTGTGGTGGAGAGAGCCGTTCTTTGACTTTATCACAGTGCTGTTTGGCAGGTTGATTTGGTCGTATCAATTATTGACACGATAGAACAATCGCTGTCCTTAGGGGAACTCAGAGCTCAGTAAGAGAGTGATATTTTTATTAATTAGAAACACTAACAAGATACAGCCGATTATCTGATCTCTATCGTCATCGGTATCAACCTAGAATATCGATATCAAATGAAACTTGTGTTTTTAAGCCACTACGTACCGCGGACCAATGATAAACATTTAATGTTCGATAGGAAGAAAAAAAAAATATTCTAAGAGGATAAGTCTAACGGATATCTAAGATCGGTGCTAAGCACAGATTCCAGGGAAGTAACTATACTTTGGACGCAGCTTTGATCCGTGTCTTTCAATGGACGCCAAAGAGGAAGCGACAAGAGACGGGAGAGCACCGACTCTCAGGTTTACGCATGTCACTTGCGGTGCTCCCCTGGGATTGCAGCGCCACTGCGGTGTGGTCCGCACAGTTAATGAAGATGCGCTCAAACCGCACAGGATGCTGCCAGGTCGCACCGCTGTGTGCGGTGATGTACGAGGAACTGGTAAAGTACCCGGTAGTGAAATGAGAGAAGAGAGAAAGTGGAAGCAAAGTTAAGAGAGAGAGAGAGAGAGAGAGAGAGAGAGAGAGAGAGAGAGAGAGAGAGAGGGGAAGAAAAAAAAGAATAGATTGAGGTAGAACCGGGAGGTGCTCACCGATGTAAAGAAAATGCCATGAAATGAGTTAAGCCCGGAGATCTAAATCGATCTATCTCCATTGAAGTGATTCCGACCAGGAGAACGATTTACTCTCAATATAGATTGATATTCGTTTGATGTATTACACGCTTTAATAAAGCTTAGCCCGTCGTTTTTACTGCATGGCACATGTTGTCCCTTATGTGAAAGGAATCAATGCAAGATATTCTTTCACTCACACTTACTGATCTTTTAGAAGGAAAAGCATTCCTACTCCTGTGGAATAAGAATGAAGCAGCTAAGCAGTGAAGACGCAAAAAAGATGCAAATAAGATAATGAGAAATCAGTCGGAAATAATAGGAGGGATGGATTTAGGTGGAGAAAGAAAGTGAGAATGAGGGGGGAGAGGGGGAGGGAAGGGGGGAATTGAAAGATATCATTGAGAGATCAATGAATGTCTCATGTGAAGTAGGAGAACAATAATATTCTGTTTTACCTCTTATTGGAATTAAAATAGAGAGTGCGAAAACAACTCTCTAGATACATATAGTTTTCTACAATCTTCTCGGAAATCGCCAAGCAGTTGACTCTTGTTTGAAGGAGAGCAAATGAAAATTTGCATTGTCAAATAATATTAATTTAAAAAGTGGAAATAAGCGGTAAGACTTGCATAACCAGGAATTACTTGAAAACAAAATTGTCGGCGATTTGAATATTTTTTAACATGAAATGTGCTACACAAAATGCGCACTTGAGCAAGATAGTGAGAGCAAGAAAAACATCTTTCAAAACGTTTATTGAGAGGGTGAGCCGTAAGGATTTAGATTTACACCAAATACTGTTAAACTCTTCTCATTTTATTTTTTTTCTTAAATGTATGAAAAGCAAAGAAGGCTTGCCCTGAACCAGAACTTAGGATACAAGCTTCTATAGATCCACTAAGCCGATTCTTGCCATTCTCTGACATATTTTTTTTTAATTCATAATCATTGTGAGGACTGGTTGTAACAAAAGGTAAGAGCCACTCCAAACCATCGCTGTTCAATCGCTTAGAATAGACACAAATATAACATTACATACAAAGAACACTGTACTTACACAATTCATGTGTTTCGAGCAACCCAAAGACAAATGCCGCGACTCCTCTCAGTCGCTAATGTTCTTGCGTGTCCCAAGATTCGTTTCGTTGCTTGGCTTTAGATTTTGTATTTTTTTTTGTTTCATTCTTACACGACTCTTCTTTTTTTCTGTGCTTGTTTGTTTGATTTTTTGTTTTATGTTAAGACAAGATGTTTGTATTTTTTTCTGCGAGCCTACACTGTTTTTTTTTTTTAATGACTCTTGAAACATTGAATTTGATCTTGGTTTCTTTTTTATTTCCTAAAAAATTATGTTCTCGCAAAGTTGCGTTAAACTTTTATGGCCAAGTTTCAAACTGGAGTTGTATGATTGCATAAGTGTCTTGGAATTATTTTTCTAACAAAAAACACACACACACACATTATTTTAATTATAATGGCCTTTAACATTTGTAATAGAGAGGAAATAAAGGTTTTTATCACAATGTCATAGCGCATGTGGGCGTATTTGATTCCAAACTGAAAGATGAATGACAATTTTTTGTAATTATATTGTGCTTATTAAACTTTATCTGCACTATTTGGCTAATTCAGGTGTAAGAGAAAACTTATTATTCTTTTATTTCCTCCATCACGTTAATATAATTATTTATATTTGCATGTAATAGTATAATATACCTTCATCTATCTATTTTTATATATACTATCTCTCACTCACGCTTTCTCTCCCTGTAACTTTTGCTTTTCTCTTTCTTTGTTTGCCCCTGTATCTCTGTCTCGTTCTCTCACTCCCTCTCCCTAGGTTTCTTTCCACTTACTCTCTCTCTCTCTCTCTCTCTCTCTCTCTCTCTCTCTCTCTCTCTCTCTCTCTCTCTCTCTCTCTCTCTCTCTGTCTGTTTCTCTCTCTCTCTCTCTCTCTGAGTGTGTGTGTATCTCTCTTTATGTCTCATTCTGCTCTCCCTCTCAAGCTTCTTCTCCTTTTCTATTTATTATCTGAATTACTCTCCTTCTATTCGATGTTCTCCTCAACATCTCTGTCTTTTATTGCAAGGAAACCAGTTTGCCAATAATATAGATGAAGTCACAAACAAGTTTTCCCTGGGCACGACTATAATTTAATGCCCCCTAAGGAGCAAGTCGCTCTCGCCAGACAATGAATGTAAATCATTCGGACAGATAAAAACACCATTTCTCTCTCTTGCTCAAGTGCTGCGTTTGCCTTTGGGAAATATAGAAATATGACGAGTCTAAAGAAAAAACGTTTAAGGGTAAGCGAGAAGGAACATATTACTCTGAAACGTGCAAAAGTCTAAATATAGTGAACATAGTGGCCATTTTCTTCTCTTGCCTCGCTCTCTCACAGTGCAGACGGTATAGCATATCTACAGATCTATACTGCCACTATCAGTCCCTAAATTCGTAAATAATGCGACCAGTTATTATGAAAGCATTCCAATAGAATATTATTCTCCTTTTCTCAACAATTATTTTGTACTTAAGACTAACTAAACATTAAATACAGGGAATTTATAAAAGGCAGACAATAAATATTGTTAGTTAAGCTTCGGTTGGACTTGCTATGCCAATGTCGTTTCTGATATAAAAGAATGTTCATAACATCTGAAACTCGTGCATTGTAATAAATTATCCATTACAGAAGTAAGGCTAACATTGAAAAGCTCCACGTAAAAATACAAACGAAACATTTTTTTTCGTATTCTTTGTATAATTTCGACATCGTTTTTGTCTGCAGGTATTTTGTGAAGAGATTGAAAATAGCAACGGTGCGTGAAAGTCAAATGAATCATTTGTGCTGGATGAACTAAACAGAGCAGCTCAAGGCTCAAACTGAAGCTCACAATGTAATTAAACAACATCAGATGCTGCTGTCCGTGAAATCATTAACTGTCAATCTTCACGGCAATAATTAAGCAAAACGAAAAAAAAAAATCAAGTCCAAAAATATTTTAATGAAAATTTAAAAAAATCTATTCAGTTTGAGGAAAAACAATACTCTCTACGTTCATTTTTAAGAAATTACTGAAATATTTCAATTCTCATGCTTCCTCATATTCGAAGAAAAATAATCATATTGAGAAAGGCGAACTTTTCTATCTCATTAAGTTCTAAAATAATATTTTACGTCTTGGTCGGAACTAGATGAAGAGTGCCACCATCCTCAGTTTTTCTTTGCTTGAGAGAGAATGATAATTTCTTTCAAATTATTCCAACAACGAAACACATTAACTATTCATACAGGTAATCTAGATGATAAGTATAAGATCAGTTAGAATACTCGATCGAGATGTTAGACAATGAGAAGGAAAGAATTCATATCAGCGCTCTTTAAATCCTCCAGAGACGCAAGCAAGACTCAATGAATCAGATACCCGAGGGACTCCACAGAAATCCATGAAATATTGATGATACTGATGTGCTGCAACAGGATAAGGTATCAGTGCCATCTTCTCATTTAATGTTACAGACAGTCTACAAACAGGACACGACGGACAGAATGAGATTAGACTTCTTTTAAGATTAAAAAACAAAATTTATGAGTAATCGGGTGATGGGCCGTGTGGTGATGGGAATGGGTTGCAAAAGAGTTTGGAGGGAGTTGGGAAGGGTATGGTTCAAGAGTTTTGGCAACAAACGTCAACAAAAATTTGTTTAAAGTTAATTTTTCAATTGAAAAATAACGTTTGAAAAAATATTTTACTGGAAATAACAAAGAAATGAAAAGAAAGCAACGATTAAGTAAAAAATACGACTCGAAACACGCAAGTGTAATGAAGAATAAAAGAAAGGAACAGTTAATTGAGATAGGTAAGTAGATACAGAGAGAAAGATAAGAGGGCAAAAGAGAGAGAGAGAGAGAGAGAGAGAGAGAGAGAGAGAGAGAGAGAGAGAGAGAGAGAGAGATGCAGGGGGCCAGATAATGAGCTCTTGAGACTGGCTTCCTACGTTTCCTAGAATCTTGAATTCCCGGAAGCCAATTCCGATAAGTATTGGGCCGAATCTGAAAATGTTCACGAGGTGGGCAAAAAAATGTTTTTACGAATGTGCGGATTTTTTGTTTTTACTAAGATGTTGCCTTCCCCATATTGAATGTTGTGAAGAAAGAGATAAATTTTTATTGCAAGGGTATTCTAAAAGACCTTTTTAGATATGTGAAATATTGTAGCTTGTGTCAAAAGGAAACGCTGCATAAATTGCAGAAATCTGCCTTTTTTATTATCTTACAAATACATGATTTATGACGGAGGTGCTTCACTGACGGAAGTATAAGATAATGGAAGGGGAGACGATAGACTAGGCACTAGGAGTAACATGCTTGACATTTTGCTGTTTTTTTTTTTGTTTTTTTTTTTTTGTTTTGTTTTTTTGCTTTTTTGCTTCCATCCCAGACCAAAAGATAAGAGATACAGCGACGGTCTTTAACCAACGTCGAATATCCTGCGTCCTGTCCGGGAGTAAAAGAGATGGAGAGTGATAGGATCGATTGTAGTGTGTGTGTGTCTGTGTGTGACTCAGACCTCTATAAGTGACCCGCGCCAAGCCAAGGCACGAGCGAGCGCCGTTAGTTAAACTGTTGCTGCTACCCCTGATTAGCAGGGACAAAGGCTGGGTGGCAAGGGTCGTGTGATGGGTTAGTTAGATTACTGGCAGGGGCGCACTGGAGTCCACAAGGGCTCGGTAGATCTCAGCCCCGGGTGGGGTTGGTTTAGCCACTGCTGCCTTGAGAGTGTTTTGAGGAACTGAAACGAAACGTTGATAGGACATCACCCATACCGTTTGCCTTAATTTTCGAAGTCTGTCTTTACGTTGAGAATGGATCATATCAATAAATACATAACTTTTGTCATCGCACTTAATGTGAAAGCTTTTGGAAAGGAAATATACGAGCCTGGTTGAGTCTTACGGAGGTTGAAAAAATAATTATTTAATTTGCTTATTTCTGCAGATGGGTAAATTTCAGTTGTAGATTGATATTTTACAAGTAATGAAAGTAGTGGGGCAAATAATATGAGCTTTTATTCATGCCGGGTGCGCGTACACCAGTTTAAGCATTTATATAAACATGCTTATAATGAGACTGAAATGAACTGAAATTGAGGAGAAGATTATATATATATATATAAAGAGAGACATATGGATAATATTAAGAGTGACAAAACAGTTTGACAGATAGATTGTCAGACCGGGGGAGAGAGAGAGAGAGAGAGACACAGAGAGAGAGAGAGAGAGAGAGAGAGAGTTTTAGTGATATATGAAAAAAAATGAGCATCTAGAGGACGATACAGAAAGAAAAAATAAAAGAAAAATTGGAAACAAGTTGTCTATCTTCAATCGAAGGTTTTGGATTATTTGTAGAGGATAATATTTTCGATAAAAAATCTTCTGCGAAATTCGTATTTCTTGATTGCAGATTTTTCCTTGCTGATGCTATCAATTGGAAATTTAAACGGATGTAAAGTAATGATAACAGTCCGAAACGAACATCTCTCGGGCCTCAAGAGATAAGGATCAAATTCGAAAAGTCTTCTAAGGTTTCATTGCCGACTTGGTAGAGTAACAAGTGAGAGACTGTGAACAAACTTTAAAAACCATAATCAAGTCGTCAGATTCCTAGATAAGCAGGCCATCACATTGATTATTATGGAATGTTTTGAAATAGGCTTGTGTCTCCCATAGGAGGCTTAGAAAGAAGGCAAAAACAAAATTAATGAAGCGAAGTTAAGCATAATTAGTACCTTATTTTGCTAATCGTATTACCCACTCTAAGATAATTTTTTTTTGCTTTTTTATGACATATTATAATAAGGCTTGATATGAATTCAATAAGCTCAAATACAAATAATGACAAGCAGAAAAACTGTGAAAACTCATTTTAGTTCTATGGGCACATCAATGAACGATATCAATCTATAATATAAAAAAGAAGTGCTGTTTTGTTTGACAATAACCGGTCACAGCTTTGACAGAGGACGAAATGCCAGTAGGAGTTAGGGTGAGTCATGTACTGGCCTTTAATAGAACGTGTCTGCTGGGACAGGCTGCGAACTTATAACACAATTTCTAATGTCATCTTCTCTAGGCTGTGAAGGCTCGGAGTCGAGCAATGGAGTAAGAGAAGTGTTCAGAGTTAATCGTTTCTCTGACCGGAAGAGGAGTAGAAGCTGGGAAGAGAAGTACTTGTGATGGCTGGTGAATATGGGCAATGCGTGGGAAAGATGTGATCAAGCTCCCTTGTACTTTGGTTAAAGCTAATGGGATTTTATCGCTTTGGAAACGAAAATTATCACATGTCTTTCATGTTATACTTTATCCCAGTGGTATAAAATTTTGTCAAGTCTTTGAGTACAGGGCTAAATGTCCCTCATGTTTTCAATAAGGCAAATCATGCATGACTGTAATTTTTGTCGCATATATCTCACCAAATTTACAGAAAATATTAAAACTCACAAAATACAAATAAAACATGCAAAAAGAAATATCTTTTTCACATAAACATGCCTTGCTTAAAACAAAAATACAAAGAGAAATAAGTAAAACAGAAGTCTTCAAAAGTCATACTTAGATAAAAAAAATAGAACTCAAATGTGAAAATTATCACATGACTGTCTTTCATTTTTACTTTATCCCAGTGGTATAAAATTTTGTTAAGTCTTTGAGTACAGGGCTAAATGTACCTCATGTTTTCAATAAGGCAAATCATGCATGACTGTAATTTTTGTCGCATATATCTCATCAAATTTACAGAAAATATTAAAACTCACAAAATACAAATAAAGCATGCAAAAAGAAATAACTTTTTCACATAAACATGCCTTGCTTAAAACAAAAACAAAAAGAGAAATAAGTAAAACAGAAGTCTTCAAAAATAGAACTCAAATGTGAGCTCTTATTAGTTGATAGAATAATCACCTCCACTAAAATATTGTGAATCATTTCTATAATATCATGAAACTTAATAAGGGTTGGATTATTCTCTGAGATATGATTGCAATTGAACCTACCTAGGCTATACTTTGCCTTTCCAAGACGCATGGTGAACTATGGAAAAAATTTACCATATTAAAAAGAAGAACCAGAGAAACCTTACTATCTTTGTTATCATTATCGTAAATACAAAGTATGAAATGAATATTGCAGGCCAACATAGAAGTTGTAATCATCCTCTTGGTCCCTTTTTTTCCTAGGACTTTTTTTTTTTCAAATCGACCGACATGTAAGGCATAATGCTTTCCCGTTGTCAGTCTTGTCAAGTAGTTAGGGAAATGATGGCTTCGAAAAAACTTGATTACCATTCCTGATAAAATCAGTAGTTGGGTGGAAAGAGGGCTGAAGTCTGAGTCTGATGTGAGCCTTTTCTAAGACCACCTCCACCTCCCATCAAAACGGTTGATGTCTTTTTATTTCTTCATCTCAATTTGAATAATGAGGCCATTGAGATGGCATTCCATGGGATGGAAGGTAAATGCGCACGTCTCGTGCCTGTTTTGGTGATCGAACCGAGTGATAATTGATCTGATCACAAAATGATCGACATGGCAGCCTGATAAAAACACGAGGACAGCTTAGTATCGCGACCGCACGCCGCGCTAGGATAGGGTGGAAGGGATTAGAGCGGTCGTGGCAAGGGGGCACAATCGATAGTCATTCGGTGTGAGTCATATCGGCCCAAGTGACCCCGGCTTAGCAAGGGCAGAAATCGTTGTCACCAAAGTCCTCGTCACCCCATACGAACTAATTGGATGCTGGCAGGCAAGGGGAGAGATGTGGTTTAGCACCATGGTACCCACTGATGTGGTAAGATGGAGGAAATGAAACGGAAGAAACTCGGAGGTCAACGATTTCATACCTTTCATTATTTATAATCACATATTGGCTCCCGCTTGTGTAGAACGAATGAAAGAAATTCAGTTCCAAAACTCTTAACATCGAAACTCACATCTCCTTCTGTTTTCTTTCCCCCTCATATGAGAAAGTAACTTAAATAAATGTCTCCCAATATTCTTAGATTGCTTCCATTTTTTAAGCCATGAATTCGTTAAATACAATAAAAATGGGACCTAGTTTTCAGATGATGAACGAGAAAAAGCTGCATTTAATTTTCCCTCTCTAAAGACCGTGCAAAGGAAAAGGGATGGAAAAGATAGAATCAACAATTAACGCCCAAGCGGCCTCCAGCGGTTTCCAGCTTCAGGGTTTAGAATATTGATATTCCATGCACAGGGGTGTTGTCCCTGAGGTGTCAAAGACTGTGAAGGATCGCAAGAGGCTCCTGGTAATGGTTGCCCCAGCAGCTAGAATAGGATGTTGATAGAGACGCACACAACTAGTCCCTGGAGGTGAAAGAAATAATTAGAGACTAAAAGGCAGCAGGTCGCAAAATGACAAAGGTCGCCAACCTTGGATTAAAGAGGTATTCAGGGAGCAATTTCTAGCTCTGTATTTATCTCTCTATCACGAGAAAGAGCTAACATTTCGAACCTGTTTTAAGGCAGAGGAAAATTGAAATGAAATATTTGAATGAAAGCAACTTTCGTGCCAGATCAATGTGCCTAACAAATTTCTTTTTGCTGTTAGTATCTATCGTTTAATTTGCAACAACGACATAGTTCCTTCCTTTTTCATGCTCATAACTTACAGACTTCTTATACAGATCATAAAATCATTGTAAATGGTACGGTGGAATTTTTAATAGATTGAATACTAAGACGCCTGCATAACAGCTCGAAGATTTCTTTTCCATGATCTGACAAGAATTAAAGAAATGCGTGAATATATTACTTTAAAAAAATTCTGAAAACATAGACCCACATAAATAGGCAGAATATAGTAACAGGAGGAGCAAAGAAATGTGATATATGCGCCGATAAATAAAAATGCAAAGGGGGATAGAGAAAGAAGTAAAGACATAGAGAGAGTGGAAAAGAAAAAGAGAGTGAGAGTAGAAAAAGAGAGATCGGAAAGGAAAAGAATCATTGATTTACAGATTAAGCAATTGGCACATCGAGAAAAGGACTAGTTGAGAGTGGGAAAATATAAAATGGAGAAAGACACAAACACAGACATTGAGAAAAGTAGAGAAAAATTTATGTATTGAGATAAATAGAGAGAGATAGAAAGTTAGGTAATAAAGAAATAGAAAGCACAGAAGAAATAGACGGGGGCGGCTGCTTCAGGCAATAAGATATAGAATTAATGTTACAGCTGTGGGAGTCTGCAGAAACAAGAAAACATTAAGACTGCACTTGCTATCGATCCAACACCGCAATAAACAGCTCCCGCGTATAACTCTTAACGATTATTATTGCCACCGAATCCGGATTTCACCTAATGAACTCAGACACCGCTAAAAGGAATCGATTTTTTTGAAATGACGTTTTTGTTTTTTTTTAAATGTATTAAGAAAGTTTTGTAATTAGTATCGACTTGCACCTATTTGGTCCATTATACCATCAGGTAGAAGACAATATTTTTACTTCTTTTTTATTTGGTATTGATTTTTATGAGAGGAAATTAGCGTCGCTAATTAGGGGTTGATGGTGATAGAATGCTTTTAGAATGATAACTTTGACGATAACAAAGGTTTTGATGATTATCTTGAAGAAATCACACAACTACTCACGGTTGTCGATATAGCAAAGAAACTTCAACTCTCAGAAACTTGGTAATTTTAGATGTCATGAAGTAATTGCCCTCTTTGAAAAAAAATTAGTTAAGAAAATCGACTAATTCTGTACTTTTCTTACCTGTTTTTCAATCCTTTAAAAAGCTTAATACAGAGCTGTGAATTTTCAAATTAAGTGCATAAAAGTGCAGTGCCTTGCGGAAATACACGATAAGAGAATATCTATGTTTTTTTCATCTGTAAATAGATTTGGATTTTACTCAATTAGATGACTATTCTTATTGAGTAATGTTTGCAAGAAAAATTTCCATGGCCATCACTTCTAGGTATTATAGAACGCAACTTTACTCCATGTAGTACAGTAGCTTTTATTTCATTATGTGTTTACGCTCAAACGTTCTCATTGTCACCTAGCTACATCGATGCATACTTTTTTTTATCAATAATTTTACGAAATGTTCCATTTGATTTTGTTGTTGACTTTCATTACATTTACAAAATGTTTTAAACTGGTCACAACTTTAAAATTATATTAAAAGATGGTATAAGAATAATCATTTTCAATTAGTAGCTTATATTACATACATGCATATTTCTTAACATTATGGAGCATGCTTGTGTCTGCTCAAAGCACTTTGAGAACAAACAAAAAAATAAAAGAAAGAAAGAAAGAAAAGGTTGTGAAGAAAGAGGTGGGAAGGTGAAAAGGGGGGGGGGGGAGCATCCAACTTGAAAATTAACTTGGGTCTAAATATGAATAACAATTTTCATGTAATAAGCATCGTTTTGTACTGTCTAAATTATTTTTGACATATCGGCCTATTTGATGGGTTTTAAGAATTTTGGAACGACCCTTCATCTAAGGCTTTATCTAGGTCTAGAAAATCTTCATGTGGTCTTACGCCTTATCTTGATTTTCTAACCTAACTTACCTAGTCTGAGTGTTAGACCTTCAGGGCTTGTTGTTCGACCAGAAATGCCCCGCACCTTTCTTAGTTTTTGAATAAGGTTTTTAGCGTTTATGCCAAGTAATGTGTCGGCGTGACGTATTGGCACTATGTCAGGCCCTCAAAGAAAGTGGCAAAAAATCGAAGCTTTACCATTTCTCTGTCCAATAAATGTGTTTTGTGTGTATATATATATATATATATATATATATATATATATATATATTAAGCGACTATCAAATAGACAGATGTTGTTTGTTTTTTTAACATCAGATGGACTCTCGCTAAATATAAGCTTTGATTCGTTAAGAACGTTTAGCATTAACGAACTACGTTTTAAGTCACAAGCGCCAAGTATCATTTTCACACACCTCTATCTTGAGCGTGTTTTTGTTTGTCTGTGTTTGTGCATCGTCTTTCTTCTAATCACAATGGAAAGAAAGGAAGGAGGCAGCATCCGATCAATGCTGCAACGCTCGATGTTGAGTCATTATATAATTAGGCGCCCAGTTTCACACGGTATCTGAAGCTTCATTGCAGAGCAGAATGTTACAAAGTGTAACCAGGGTCGTTTTCAAATAGTTTCTTTCTCTCTCTCTCTCTCTCTCTCTCTCTCTCTCTCTCTCTCTCTCTCTCTCTCTCTCTCTCTCTCTCTCTCTCTCTCTCTCTCTCTCTCTTTCTCTCTCTCTCTCTATCTATCTATCTATCTATCTATCTCTCTCTCTCTAACGTTATCTCTCTATATCTCTCTCTTCCTTTTCTTCTTCATTACACCTCAATGATCCATTAATCTCTCTCTTTCGCATGCTGGCTCTCTGAATCTCTGTCTTTATGTTTTATATCTCCACCTCTGCTTCAACCTCTTTTCCTCGATTCTTTCTGTACCCTTAATATTCTTTCTTTCTCTCTCTCTTTCTCTAACTCTCTCTCTCTCTCTCTCTTTCTCTCTCTCTCCCTCCCCTCCCCTCCTCTCTCTCTTTTCTCTCTCCACTTCTTCCCCCCTCTCTCTCTCTCTCTCTCTCTCTCTCTCTCTCTCTCTCTCTCTCTCTCTCTCTCTCTCTCTCTTTCTCTATCCCCCTTCTCCCTTTTCATCCAATCGTAGGCACACGTTAACTGTTTTCGCTCTTATGTCAATTTAGATGAAGATGGTTTCGACATAATTCATTTTTAGCTTTTAAGTTTTATTTTCTTCAAATCAAGTAAAAACGACAATTTAGTTGTTAGAAAAAAAATTCAGATATCGATACCTTCGCCTGTTTTGAATTAGTTTTTATCCGTCTTAATGTATAATATTCGTTACTTAAAGCACCATAACTCCTCTCATAAACCATATTAGCATATTTTCTCTGCAAAACCCATAAAACAGATCAGCGTTAATAGCCAACAAAGCTCAGCTATTAAAGCTTTAGATCCTGATTAAACGGTCCCTCACAACATGAGTAATGCGCCTTACCCCACCCCTTTCCCCCAGACCTCCCCTAATCATCAGTTTCCCTCAGTCTGGTCCCCGCTCTCACGTTCTTAGATGATACCGTGCGCGACAAGCTCACCAGCGCACGCGCGCTCCTCTGTCTGTAGAGAGTATCCCACCCAAACACCTGAGGCAAGGCTTTCTATCTCGATTCTGAACATGAGCAGTGTGAGGAATTATCCGATCAAACTGATGCCGGTGATGCATATCGCTTGCAAATGTCACGTTCAAGGAAGGCTTGTGTCTCTAACAACGTCTGTGCCGTGTTCCGATGGTCTTTCTAAGCCTTGAGTGCTTCTGCCTCAAGAGATCTCAACAACAAAGTTTGTCAATAGTCTTAAGGAAAACATCAATTGTAGTCGATATTTGAACAACCAGTTCAGGTGTTCTGTAAACAGTTTCGAAGGATAGTGATAGACAATATAGTTATTAATAATGAGAATCAGCTAGGACCGTGGAGAGTTTTTCATCAACTTTTCTTCGTACAGCGCTCCTTTTTACATTTTATTTGTCCCTTAGTATTTAGCCTTCTTTCTTTTTCCTTAAAACCATTGAATCAAATTAAAGTCAGTACTTCATACTGTTTTCAAGAGAGAAGTGGCTGAAGTTCTACCTGGCATCATGACGGGTGGGACTTTAATTGCCAATCCTAACAAATGGAGTCTTCTGCAAGTAGCGGCTGTCTGCTGCTTCAGTTCTGTCGGATATTTCGGGTTTACTTCCTTGCCTTACTACGTACATCTTCACTCTGGTGAGTTCATAACTTCTGCACTATCTGTCTGCCACTTGGTCGAACAAGCGTAATGCTTTTCTTGTGTGTTACATACGTAACCTACAGGTGTAATGTTGATGAATTACAGTGTCCATCTAAGTTGAAGTGTTATATGATTACGGGATTTTTGTAAACCGCGAAAAATTATCCTTTGCGTACAAGTAAAATTCACTAAATCCAATTTTCTTATTTTACCTTAAGGCAAAACATTTTTTTTAGAAAGAAAATATTGTAAAGCCAGGTTGTATGGGAATGATCTGTGACAATGCTTCAGTATAAATTTTGATAGCGGGTTTAGTATATTTAGAGTAAAGTTCCTCAATATTGTGATTCGGAAACTCCACATTGTCTCACTGTAAATTAGGCGGGCCTCCTCTCTTCATTATAAACACCTTGCCACATTTCCCGTAATGTAATGTAAACATTGATTTAAACCACTCGTTATCGCAACAAGTGCTGAGAGAATTGAAATAAAATCCAACCATAGTCTGGCCAGGAAATTTCAGGCTTTGAAATCCTAAAATCTATTTGATTTTCAGCTTCAAAGATCCATAAATGTCGGCTGAAAGCTTTCTAACGAGCAATCGAAGTGGATTATCCAGTCTCCACACATTAGGGACAGCCTTTATCTCAGTGAACCAGTGTAACGCGTGACGGTCTTGCCATGGCTTTCAGGTTAAATTGAGCGTAACACAGGGTGAAGCTGACCAGAGCAGAGGTCGCACTGATTGGGTCTGGAATCTGTGGCAAGCTCTCCTAACGGTCTATCCATCTATTTATCTATTTATCTATCCATCTATTTATTTATCAATCTATCTATCCATTTATTATGTATCTGTCTGCCTACCTATGATTTTATTTATCAATCTATATCCACCTGTTTATCTATCCATCTATCTATCTTTCTTTCCACCATCATGCCTATGTGTCTATATTTGAAACTTTATTTCCTTTCTTTTAAATAAGCTTGTGATTTTGCTCTTTGAAAAGAATTTCCCAAATCACCTTCATTGTGCACTTGGCATGTAGGCTGTATATCAGCTTTTTTTTTTTCCTTCATTCTCTTCCTGTTTCTGTCTGTATGTCTCTGTCTTATCTCTCTTCCTATTCTCCCCCAGCTTTTCTTTCTCCTTCCTTTTTCCTCACTCAGTGCCCCCGGCTTTACCTTATTTTCTTCTTCTATCCCATCATTCCACGGTTAGATAGAAAGAATGGATATTGAATTGATAGATATTAAGGAAGAGATAGGTTCACCTAATAAAGATGGGAGCATTATGCTTTTAGAGACTTCTTTTTAAAAATAATCAAACTTTATTTAAAAATAAAGCCTTAAATATACACGAATAAGGTGCGAAAATACTTTTGTGCAATTCTAAGACGAATGTAACTTTATGTTTATCCGAAGGGCATCAAGGTTTTCTTTTTATTTAGCCTCTTACCTTTTCATCTATGCAAAAAAAAAAGATAATAAAGACGTCGATTTTTGGTGTGTAATAGAAATAGGGTTCACAGTCGCTAACGCATATCGAATAGACTCTGGTTTTGGTTGCCATTGGTTTCATTAATTTTTTGGTGATTTTGTCTGGTACGGCCAATAAGCCTATGGATGTGGCTTGGACAACTTAAGAAAGAGCACCAATCTCTCTCACCCAGTACATGCGTTATATGTATCGCTTTAGTTGACAATAATATTAAAAAATACAACCCATACTTGAGTATTTGTTATATTTTCCTTTAAAAGAGAAAAGGTTACCATCCTATTTACAACAGAACATTTAAAAAAAAAAAGAATAAAAAAATTTTGGAATCATTAAGGTTAACGCCATGTTTGGACGCATTGCCAAGAGATGAGTCATGACGTTGATTGCGAAAAAAAAAAAAAAGAAAAGAAAATGTCACCTACATATTTTTTTCAAAGAAGAGAGGAGCATTCATTTGGATTCCAAGGATCTCCTACACAGTCATGGTACTTATTTTTATAATCAATGTTAATGGCAAAATAGCCATTGATACCCATATTTTTCTATAACAATCACACCACCTAAATCATTCTAGATTCTGCAATTTCAAACCAAAATCTAGATCTAATGGCCAAAGTAGTATTAGCTTGGATCCTCATACTTGGTGGCAAAGTTTTTGCCTTAAAGTGTAGGTGTTTTGGCTAAGTGGGAGAAGTCGTTTGTTAGTTGATATTAGATAGAACGTTTTCGTTGCTAATGTTTTCCAAATGCATGAAAATTCCAGTATAACAGTCAATGAGCGTAATTTAGAAATGGGTTTTATACCTACTGCAATATGACGAGGAAACATGCTGTCTCTGTTAGGGTGAGGCTGTAAAATTGGAGTCTCCTCGCTTTTCCTCTTGAGTGCGAGATCTGTATAAGAGGTAAAAAGGCGGCTCCCTGCGCTATGTCGAGGCAAGCAAAGTGTGCTAGTGAGACCATATAACTCATCTTGCTCAAGATAAATATAGGATTTTGGGTCTTTGTGGCACAAGACAGAAGTAGACACATACAATATTGAACCAAGTGAGTAACTTTTCTCTCGTTGCGTCCTCTAGCCGAGAAATTGGTTCCGCAATGTAGTGTAAAAACATAAATTTTCAAAGTAATTAGTGTGCCCCCTTTCCATCCACCCCACATATACCAAAAAAAAAAAAAGTAAGCAATTACGTTTAAACTTATTTGAAAATGGTTATAGAAAATCATCACGAGACTTTTACATAAAACGTACATACACACTTAACTCCATCAATTTCAGAAACAAAAGAATCCTTTATTGTATATTTTACTAAGTAAATTCGACATTCATATTGTTGCAACATTAAGACTTTTACTAAAAAATGTTTGAAAAATAGAGAACAGAAATATGATTTATGAAAAGTATTTAAATCTTTTACAAGAAAAATAAGAAAAAATTGAAAGTCTTTCGTAAACAATTTAAAATTTAAATATAAAAACTTGATTCTAACGCCTCGCAATGTCTTTTTGTGTATAACAATTCGGGTCGAACAAATCTGAATAAAACTTCAACCAAACTGGCAGATTAAGACTATTACTTGAGAGGTTTTCGTCCGATGATGATAAATGAATCCCAGATCATTTCAAATACAGCCTCCTTGTTGGGTCCGTACACCTGGTCTAGGGCTGCTCGCATGCTTTTCTCAAGATCTCCCATAAGGTCTTCCTGTGGGTGAGCCTTCCTATAGGCTACAGAGGACCATAGAGAGCCTATCAGACCTATGTAATCTCTCAGCGTGAGCCGCTGAATTTGCTTCAACTCATCATTTCTAAACCACCCTGGATACGGAAGTTCTACACTGCTGAACTTCTCGAACGTTGACAGAGACTCTCTTGGCCAGTAGGGGAGGAGTTTGAGGAACATGGCCCTGATCGCATCATCTATGGGTTTCTCCGCAGCTTTCGGGACGGAGTAGCCGAAGATGGCCATAGTGCCACCAGGCTTGAGGACGCGGTCAGCCTCCTCGAAAGTGAGTTTCTGCGGCATGTAATTAAATGATTCCCCTGAGCACCATAAATCAACAGACTCAGATTCCACGAATGGAAGTTTCTCTGCAGACGACACTTTAAACTGGACATGCGGAAGATCTTTTGGCGCGTTCGCAATCTGGCTAGCACTGATATCGACTCCAATTACTTTCTTGAAGTGCTTAGCGAAACCTATGGTACTTTGTCCCGAGCCGCAGCCAACGTCCACGCACAGGTTCAGATTAGGCATGGTTTGCTTGCAGTAATCCACCATGACTTGAAAAATTTCATCCGAGTATCGTGGCCTGTGCTCGGCATACTTTTTGGCCTGATTGGTATCGACATACATTTTGCTGGTGTCCAGATCAGTGGGCATTCTGGCTTTCGCCCGTTCCATTGCCTCGGCACTCATGGTTTAGGTTTTGATCTGTAAAATGTTTTTTTTTTTTATTTCAAAAATTAATATTTAATATGAAACATCGTAAAAAGGATATAAACTCTGGTTAAAATTTTGAGCGTAATATAAAATTTAGGAATTTTTTCTCCTCCCTATCTATATTTAGTATCAAGCTTCCATTTTTCTTGATAAATGAGAGTTTTCATAGAGCTTTAGAAAACTCAGAGCATGTTTAATGGCATATAGATGTACTTGATTCAATAGTATGATAGGTTTGATTTAATAGTAAGTACATTAAAATATTGAGAGTTTTCTAAGAACAAATTGAGTAAAACTTATTGATCAACTGCCGTCTTTTGTTCATTCAATAGGAATCCGCGTTAATTCATAAATAAGTATATTAAATAAATTTTTATGTAAATGTTCCTTTCGCAATTTAGATTTTGAGGAGACTCTTTCTCACAGGATTAGCATCTAAATGTTATTTGAAATTGCCAGAATACGCTTTCAATGAGAATTAGAATCAGAGAAAAACTTTAGTCTAATATATATCCGTGTTCACAATAAAAAACACAGAAATTAAAGTTGTGTTCTTCATGTTCAAATTTTATCAACACTTTCTGTCATAAAATAATTATTCTATAACACTTTTTTCATCTCGATCGGTAGAAACTTTTTGAAAATATGCCAGACATAACCTGGGACCTTTGTTAACATTATATCTTAAGACCTATCTTAAATCTAAGTACAATTTATATCTAGATTTTTTGTAAAAAGAAAATAAACTTTTTAAAGATAAATTTGAATAAATTCTTATTATATTGTCAACTTTTTTCTGCTTGTTTTCCCCTCCATTTCACTTTTCGATTTTAATAATAGAAACAATATAAGAAGCTTGTGGGAAATCACTATTTAATTTCTTTTGACTGTTCATAAAATTCAAAACGAACACCGAATATATAAAAAAAAAAGGATCACAAGTTCATAGGCCCACCCGATGAGCCTCATCAAGCAATATCGTATTGCCTTTTTCCTTTATGGTAAATAGGAGTATAATCTTTGAGTAATTTATTTACATAGCAATCAAAATAAGCTTCTATTCGATCGGCTTAACATTTTTCTTTTCAATTATAAGACGACATTTACTTTATTCACTGATCATTTGAGAATTGGTCTTTATATCTTATTTCATATGTTAACTTTACATTCTCATTGTTCTCTAACATCTTTAAGATCTATGTTGAACCTCAAAAAATGACAATGTTTGCAAACTTCTGTCTTTGAAGCGCATTTTATGTTACGGGGCAGGCCAATGTTGTACTTATCTTTAATTATCACCAACTTATTTTCAAAAAGGCTTACCTTTGTATAAATTGATAAAACGTTTTGGAAATTCCAAAGTTTAAAACACACTTTTTGTGCATTCTATGCAACTGTTGTGAAGATTTGCTAAGAGTATTGACTTCAGAACAATCTTTCTCGGAAGGCGAAGAATAAAAATAAAACAAACAAAAAAGTCCATAAAGTTAAACATTAATATTATTCTAATAAGAATGATGTAAATTTTTTCTTACGGTTAGTCTGTGGGATTTTAACAGTAATAAAGTTATTTCAATTTTGCAATGTCTTAACATTTTTTTTCACTAAGAGCTTGTAAAAATATAATCCCCCTACGCGATTTGAGGGCAAAAAAAGGCGATCTCAGGGGACGCAAGCCAGGGGTTCTGAGCTTCTTCTGCACATTTTTATTGATTAAAACGTAATTCTGGAAAGAATACGGGTAAGATGAACTTGCAGGCGGGTGTTTGACGTGAAAAAAATCTCAAATTTATGATTTTTCTCGTTCGGATGACCCTGCTAGCTTGCTTTTAGTTTAAGCTATTTCGTTAATTCCCGCATAACAATTAGGAAATATCAGAGAGTGTATATAAAGCTTACTGCGTGAAGTAAGGGACTTTCGATATCCTTCGCGAATACAAGTATTGCTAGGTGAGAACTAGGGGAAGTCAGAAAATAACTTGATTATGTCAAATACCTGTTTTCTTGAAGCTATCAAATGGTGGATTCAGAGGCTGTGCACGAAATGCCAGTAGATGGGAGAAATGAAAGAAAAAAAATAGAGGCAAAGTTTTAAAATCTCTCGACTTATATATGCGTCACATCAATAGTGCCTAAACGTTGCGTGTGGCAAAAATCAATTGGAATAATTTATTTGAGGCTCAAGAATATGATATTGTGCGAAAGACAAGTATCAAATGATTTCACCTCTTTCTGCAGAAAAGGGAAAAAACTAATTATCATGAAAAATTATGGATGCTATATGTATACCTCACGCAATATTTTTCTCATTATCTCAAGAGAAAGATTTCATACCGGGTGGTGGTTTTTTTTTAGCTTTATCTTAAATGCATCATTCAGCGCCTATCTGAGAAAAAGGATCACATTGCAAATTATACATATTTCAGTCCGCGTGAGACTTTTTTGCCTTATAATGCAGTTTTGACAATAGATGATGATACTTTACTCTCTATGTCTCTTTCCCATTATCTGAACCATTTATTACCCGATAAAATCAACCAGACAGACGCAATAAAAGAATAGAGGAAAGTAAAAAAAAGGTGTGTGTATATATATATATATAAACGATGCGCAGACCATGATGAAAAGGTAAACAAAAATGGCATGATTGCAGATCTTTTTCTTTTATGTTGCTTTTGCCTGTGTGCACTAGTCAAATTATATGTAAACATGACGTAAGATTTGATTTTGATAATGATGTTTTTTTGTTTTTTTTTCTTTGCTGAATTCTAGAAAAAGCTAGACATATCTTGGGATATAAAAAGACATGATCTCAGAAAGTTGGCCCCCATCCAGGGAATGGATCAATTGGCTAACCCAACACAAACTCTTTCTAGATTTTACGACGAGCAAATTGACGTTCCGAAGAACATACCAAAAACAGCTTTGATTTCAATTTTCTGTATGAATTAAAAGGGGTTTAGCATTTACTTCTTTCAGTATTAGTCAGTCAATTTTTTTTCATGGCTTCATCACTTTTTCTCTAATTTACATCGAGTGCGCCTTTTAGACTCATGTAAAATTTATGCAATGTGCATCTAATGATAAAAAAATATGTGAAATACTGAAAATCTTTTATTCACTCTTCGAAGCTTTTAGCGTGCCAAGGTCCATTAAGTTACTTTTTAAGTTAACTAGATTTTTTCAAATTGAATCTACATCAAAACTTGTGGAATTCATGTTCAATTTTGGCCATGTTTACGTAATAATAACTTTCGCTGTCCAATCTACTTTTAGTTTCTCATGAAGGAAAAGCGCTTGCACTGAGCAAACCGCAACCTTTCCAGAGCAGTGATGCTACTTCCAATACCAAGAATTACGCAAGTTCAAGCCAGAGAAAAGGTTATCAAAAGAAGCCCAAACTGTTTAAAAAAAAAAGACTCTAGGTTCCAAGACAACATTCGAAATATTTCTAATGGTTCATAGCTTTATAATTTGTGGCACAAATTTTTGTTAAATAGCACAGTAGATTTAAATAAATCTATCTAGGCATGTCTATTTTATATAAGTATAGTTCCGGAAAATAGTGGTACCCGATTGTTTCTGACTAATGAAAATGGAATCCAGCTAGTTTGTTTTTAAGCCTAATTTTAAAAGTTGTCTCAGACTGAAAAATGATTTTAAGCATAATTATTTAAGCATGAATGCCTCAGATTTTCCTTTGAAGCTTATAACTTTTCTCTTTATTGTAAGAAGGATCCAGTCTCGATAAGCAACCAAATTACTTTGCTCTCTGATCTTTTAAGCAGGATTTCCAACTTCTTAATCGAAACTGAATTGAACGCAATGGTCAAATCTAATGGCGACAGAGATATCTTTGACTCCATAGAAAGGTCTGGTGTTAGATGAACTGACATGCAAAAGAATGATTTAGGAATATTTAACGTTTACTACAAAAATCATCATACGCCGTAAAGAAAAAGTAGCAGCAACTGCTCTCAGTTGACCAGTTAGAGTCCTTGTAGAAAATGATAAAAAGAAATGGATCATAGTCTTTCGATGTCTATTCGATCTGAGTCGTGAGATCTTTTGCTTTAATCTTTATATCCCTCATTCAATGGCGTTTGAGATAGTTTTTACTTGAATGTAAGCTAAAAATGGGTTTTTGGGAGATGTAGCTATTACCTATTTCATTCTTTACTTCATACACAAAATTCAAAGGTAGAGCAGAATGATCAAACCCTTGTGATTTGAAATTTTCGATCGGTCAAAATCAGGATATTTTTAAGGATCTAATGGTGCCTTGCAGATAAAGATAACACATTCGGCATTCCCCTAATTTATGCTTAATCTTTGTAACTCGAAATACCACCATCATCTATTATCATTCTCATCTTATCAACCAATCAACCATGATTGTCCTTATCCTCGACCTCTGGCTCATCATCATCACCATCATCATCATTATCATTATCATCACATGTAACGTTAATAACTTTATATTCTTGTAGCCATCATTACCCCGTCCACATAGTTATTAACATCCGTCATGTACAAATCACATTCTTCCTGATGTTTAGCAAACGCTTGTAAAAATAGGTCACCATCTTGAGATTTATTCAGGATTAAATAGAGAAAAAAAAGGTGATATTGAACAAATTTCAGATGATGGTTATAATTTTCGAGCCAATTTAACAAGGCTCAGTATGTATCAAATGTTTGTACAGTGATCTAATTAGAGTGGATCTCTATAACAACCTTAACACTGCTTCTATCGCTCATAGCGACAGCTCTCAGTGACAAGGCGTTGTGCTTCACCCTCATCATTTGTCAATCACATTACAGGGTTTTTTTTTAAATTTTTTTTCCCTTCTGTAGGTCTTCGTATTACACGTACCATCGATCAATAATCTGACCTTTAGAGGCTGTCAGGATAGGTGGGTTTTTTCCTACTAACCTCACGTCAATCAAAGCCCAGACATCTTATGCAGTGATTTATTCTCATCTTTTTTTCCTTTGTCTGCTATGATTCCACAGTCATACTGTGATAATTTGACAGCGTCGAATGACAGATCTCGGAGGAAAACGATTTTCCATCTAGACAATAAATGACAAATTATAATATTCCCCCTCCACTCCCCGGAAAAAAGGGAAATAGAAATAGGATATCGAACTTCAAATTACTGGCAGCAAGGAATGGTAAATAAAAAACAATCATATTCGCTTCGGAAGATGCATATTTATTACCTTGACCCGCTTTAATAGGTGTGAAATGATAGCCATGGTGAAAAGCTTTTGGATACTATTTTAATATCATGAAGCAACAGACTTTCTCTATCGACTTTAATAAATAGAAGAAGGGAGGGATCAAGGAGAAAGAGTGAGCGAAAGCGAGAGAGAGACAAACAGACAGAGATATACAGAGAAAGGTAGAGAACGGTTGATTTTTAAAACAAAAGGCTTACATTTTAATTCACTAAAGTTTGCAATGGCTAAAGTAATAATTAAAAAACAACAACAAATAACGACAAACGTTGTCTATACTCTGTATCAGCAATCTGATTCTCTACCTCTCTTTATAACGGGAAACCGAATGCCATACTGGTAACATTAAAATGTTAAAGTTTATGATATAATGACATTGAAGTATGAGATTACGAGGTTATCTGTTCAGGGTGTGAGTGGGTAACGACCAGCACAACAAAACAGTAGGAAATGAGAGATTTCGATCGTCCTGCGTAGGAAATTGCAGCAGATTATAATTACACTTCTACTGACTGCAGCACGACACAGTATTATCAATGCTGGCAGTTCCGAAATTGGAAGCCTGTGAATTTCTCTTGGTGAAGTCACTGTGTACCATATTTTTCCAATGTCTGTGGCGGAATAAGTTTCCTGCGTTGTTATCAGGACTGTCTCGGACAATCACGAAATCTCTCTGTAAGAAAAAAAAAAGATTTTTTTCCGCTGTCAACCGCTAAAAGTAGTGATAGATTGAGTAACAATCAACGTTAGGCTGAGATCCATAGCAAGAAACAAGAGCTGAAAACAGCTCAGTCGGTAGAGCGCTGAACTGACAATATTGAAGCCCCAGATCGAGCCTCTGCTGAGACATCTGGTTGGATCTCATCTCACTAGCCCCATACCTGGCTCAAAAAAAAAAAAAAGCAGCCGTGTCTATATGGATTCTTCTGAAAATTAAAGTGACGCAAACCAAAGCGAAGAATCGAATATTAGAAGAAAAATATACGTTGAAAGTTTAGTACTGATCAAGGCATAAGGTTCATTTAATTACCTGATAAACAGCCACTAGACCACAAGTTGTCGCACACGTTAAGTGTGACTGTTAGAACTCAGTATCTTTCTATAGGAATAAATATGCAAAAAATGTGTAAAAGATCTAAGAAAAATAATAAACGGAGGTCTCGGTTCCTCCTTGCAAGGGATATGAAATGCTCATAGCACCAAGAAAGCGCGCGAAACTTAATGGGAAGGAAAAAAATAAGGAATCTTTTTGAAAAAATAAAACAACAGTAATCAGCAGTTTACGGATAGTCATACGCGGCATGTACACGTTACAGGGAATCAGCTAGTCCAGGTCTTTCCTAATCTATTTAAAAATCCCTTATTAAAAGGCTATGAATTCCTGCAAAAAGTGTTTTATGGGGCATAGCCTTGAGGGAAGCCTTGCATATTTGCCGATTTCTTGAACCTGTATGTAGTAAATATTTGAAAGGATATAAATATATTAGATAGATAGATATGGATGCTCAAACTTAGCCAAGTATTTTTATTTCAGTATCAAAAGGAAGAAAATGTCTCGTCTACAGTGGTTTGCTACAGTATGGTACAAGTTCTGATAGATGTCAGATACGATACCCATCACAATCAATATCAAGTTCGAAAAATGTCCAAATTAGCGGATTTAATCGAAAACGACAGGACGGCTTCGATTTGGTTGAGAAAATCCTATAATCGATTCTGGTGAGTAGATGGACCAGATCGGCTTAGGAGACAAAAGAGCTGAAATCAAGGATGGCCAAGCAGGATGGGACATGATCAATTTCCGTTATTAGATGTGTTGGATTTGTCACCAGAGCGGAGCTGGAATGACATGAGGGGGAACAGGTTAAAAAGCACCCATAGCGGAATAGAAAAAGGTGGGGACCAGTGGTAAAAGTTCAGCAGAATGGCGTGACGTTATGTTGTTGTGGGGATGCTTTAGCTGAAAATACCATGCGATTATCACACACGCACGTTGATGGAGAGGAAGCGAAAAAAGGAAATGGTTGAAGGATCAAATTAGAATCAGTCTCGACCAAGTCATGTGGACGTAAGTAGAAATAAACGAAGAAATAAAGAGAAAGAGAGTGTGTATGTGTGTGTGATTGACAGACAGACAGACAGACATAGATAGAGACAGAGGGATACTGAAATGTGGAGAACGGGAACGGTGGAACAGTAATAGTTTTGAAATGAGGCGACTTATTTCTCTAAATGACTTAGGTAAGGAAATTGATGGTCATCAAAGAAAGTATGCATCTTGTGAACAAATCCATAAAGCGCATAACAGACCTAGGGTAACATTATCGCTCTCAAAATGCTATCTTCTGGCCGTCAATATATTTATACGTTTAATGTTGCGTTGATCATTTGAAAAAAACCTATGTACACGAAGTGGATCTCGATGCTGTTTTGTTTTTTGTTTTAATAAAAATATCTCGTTATGCAGAGCACAGCTGTAAAAAAATTTAGGCGCCAAAGGCATCCAATGTTGGGCGGACAACAATACACACAACCACCGGAGATTCATCCTGAGATGTTCACTTAATTACACGTATTCCTTAAAGCAAGCTTTCCTTCGGCACCTGAATAAAATGATATTCAAATCTGTGGTTTAGAACATTGAAAATAAGATGCCCTAAATGAATTGGAGAAACCAATTAATAATCCTTAAACAGTTATTGTGTTTTTTAAAGCAGGAACAGTAAGGAGAAAAGGAATTGAGTTAATTAGTTCAGAATACTTGATGTTAGATCAATAATTTTGAAGCTTGATCGAAGATCAAACATTGACAACTTGAAAATGTTGACCTCTTTTCTTTTTATAATATTTAATAAGTTTAATTTTCCTGTAGTGCCATTTAAAAGAATCAGATTACCGTAAAAGCAGAAAAATCGATATAATACTACGAATCCTGTATGCTTGACTTGCTTATTAAACAAGTACAAGCTAGTACAAAGATTTAAAAAGGAATAATGCTGATACAATTGAATTACACCAGACACAAAAAAATTGTCTAGATCTGGTCGCTCAGGAATGAACAAGCTTCCGCTCGTTCAGACAAAGATGGCGTCACTGGCGTTGAACCGGAAGTCGATGAAATTAAACGTACATAGTGTGATGCAATGGCCATTGACGTGGAGAAAAATGTCTGAATGGCTTTTTCGAATGGATAATGTGTACTTCTGAGACTTAGGGAGACAGCTTTTATCAAGATATAGTAGAATGTAATAAAAAGGGTGTTGGCAAAGAACGATAAAACTACGGCTTCTACCGATCATTGAAAGAGCAGATAAAGATGAAGATAAGGTGGGATGTAATAAAGACGGTTTTGTTGGTTATCCTCTGTGATAAAGAGGGTGTTGCTGGTATTCAATCTTGGCAAAGAACAATACGACCACGGTTTATAGCGATCATTGAAAGAGCAAATACAGATGAAAAGTAGAAACATTGATGTTTAAATAAAGCACTGATAGAAAAGTAAAGGAGGAAAATGTGGAGGGGGAGATGGTAGAAGAGAGTAAAGTGGCAATGCGGAAGAGTTAAAAAATGTGTCTTATATTATGACATTCTAGGAACTCAGGACATAAATGAAATGAGTTACAGAGATCTGGACTCGCCGTACTCGGCCTTCACTTACCTATCATTTATGCCTCAAAGCACCAATAAGAGGATAAGGTGCTGGCATAATGACTTTATTATGACTCATTTTGCGATTAAGTAAGGGTTTAATGAGTTTGCAGTTTCCATAAAAAATCTTTTTTGTATTCCTTTCGTGTTCTTTATAAGGTCTCTAATTTTCTCTCCGTTTCTATTTGGAGACTACTTGCTTTTTCGTGACATTTGAGAATATCTTATCTTTTCCAAAGTTCTTGTCTTGCAAAATTATAGGTCTGAGTATGCCAATGTCATTCACCGTCATTTAGAGGGTTTCTAGTGATTTGTCGTTATAATTAATTAAATAGATTGATTGATTCTCCGATTGATTCTTTGTGTGATCTTTACAAGCGGTTTCATCAAGGGCTCCTGTGATATGTGACCGAAACTTTAGACTACATAAACTAGTGCATGATTTTGTAGAATCTGGTTTGAAATCTCTAGATCGTGCCTGGATAATATTTTTCCATAGAACTTTCAACTCAGTGGTGCATGTCCACTTAAATATATTGACCCAAGAAGCGGCACTTACTGAAGGCTCAATAAGTAGTGAATGGTTCAAATGATACCCTTCATTTTGAACAGTTATCAGAGAATTTTAGACGGCAAAGGGAAATTTACACTTTTACTTAGAGCTATATTTTATGATGGTCTTCAGTAATTGTTAGAAGTAGGCTTTTATTGAAAATTATCAAAAAGTGCTCGCATTTTGAACGTTCGCATTGGCACTCGCTGCCCTACCCCTCGCAGATAGTTTGGCTTTTACCAACTTGCCTTTATTATGCTCCCTGAATTGAAAGAAAATGCTGCGGTGAGGGTATTTACAAAACCTTCCTGAGAGAATTGCTTACTTGAATGGAAAGATCCGAATTGCACTAAAGATGACCAACAAATCAAGCACCAGCATTAACTTGTCATTACATTCACAAACTTCAAGGACGAGTGCAATAATTTGTTTGCTTTTGAATTATTATAATTTTTAATTGCATTTAAAGGAGGCACCACAAAAACAACCATAATTACTTTTACTATAATTTTTCATTTGTCTGCCTCCTCTAATTGTATTAAGCGTAAATTATTCAAGATGTGATGTAAACATTGTCGGCTAAACATTTTTTTTAGTATATCATGTTTGGTCTCGATATTTTTGTATTATCAGACAGTCAACGGCGTTAATATTCCATCTATTTCGGTTTTTACTTCCTGCAACCATATTCCTTTTTCTAATTTAAGAAGAGAGAAAAGAAACAGTAGTTATTATTTCAGTTTTTCTCTGTCGCAAACAAGCCGGTGAATTATATTTGTGTTTTCTAAATTATTAACAACAAGAGCGCTCTCTTTTTGTCAAAGCGTCGAATAGTTCCTTTTCTTATTTGAGGTATACAGCAACCAAGATGCAGAGAGAGGGAAACAGAGAGAGAGAGAGAGAGAGAGAGAGAGAGAGAGAGAGAGAGAGAGAGAGAGAGAGAGAGAGAGATGATAATCATGTGTCCTTTACGTATAAATTTTGTACGATCAGAGGCGAGAAAAAGGCTCTATTTCGGGTCATTCTAAAGATTCAGCGAACTTAAACTAATTAGGGCGAGAGCAAAGCTGAGAAATAAAAATTGAGAGGGCAGCAGAATACTTATTACCTTGTACCATTCCCTCCTCTCCTGAGGGTATAAGAGACGATTTGTGGAGACTTTTTTTTCAGGTTCTGCCCTCACCGACCCTTTCATTGACGACACAGATAGATTGGTTTCTATTCTCATAGATCTTAATAGGTTTTCAGTAGCTTTTTCCCATCTTGCCCAAGTACACAGTTCGAGGTTTCCTTTTCGTAATTTAAAAAAGAAGAGTATTGTTTTCAATCAATGAGTAATAGGGTAGAATTGTTGTTCTTTTTGTGGGAGAAAGTTGCAAATAAATCTAAGACTAATAAGATCTCGAACTCCTCAAGGTGACTGATGAGTACTGATTTTAGATTGTATCTAAAGGGATTTGTGAGTATACCACTATCATTTTATGGTTAAAGTAAACTTAGGGATAAAATAATCTCTTTTAACATCATTAATGGCAGAAAATTTTAAATAAAGAATATTTATAATGAGAGTTCACATGGAAGAGGAAGAAAAGAGACAAGGTGTTATTTATCTTTCAAACTAGGCATAACACGGACAATGAGCTAGACCAGTAGAAGAGCAAAATAAAAATAATTCTCAATACAAAAAGACAAAAATAGAGCTAAATACAGATGGAAAAAAAAGAAGAAATAAGAGAAGTCAAGGATCAGGCGGGAAAAAAGTAGAGAAATTGTAAAGACTACGAGTAAAATGGAGGATGGAAAGATAAGGGAGCAAAGTGAACTAAGGAAGAGAGAAGGAGAGATGAAAGAAACGTAGTGAGAGAGTGTGGGGGTGGATTGGAAACTATAATTTGTATTAAAAATGAAGTGATGCATAGTCAAAGACTGTGACCATTAATAAAAAAAATATTCAAGCTCGCCAAATTTATCTAAACGAAAACTAAAACGGTCTCACATTTTACTGAGTTACCTCTGCAGCATCTCCATCATTGATTAAAAATACATTGTAAGGGCACAAAAATTGACTAGGCCTATCACAATTACGGCTGTGTCACGATGATGTCTCTGACAGAACATTTCCAACCCTGAAACCATTACCATGACACGCAATAGTGTTCCCAAATTCTTTTTAAATTACTATGCTCAGAACAATAATGATAAAATCAATATCACTGTGAAGATAATCATTTTGTTCTGAGGCAACCAATAATAATCTACGGTTCGATTATGACTATAAAATATAAAATTAGCTAAATAGAAGATGCACCTCTTTCTAATTAACTAAAGATAAAGGAAAAGAATAGTAATTTTGAAAAATTCTGCATCGTTGTTATTTCAAGGATGAGGATAATGCAGTGATTGTAGAAACAAAAGTAGTAGAAGTGGTAGCAGTAGTCGCAGTGGTCGTAGTAGTAGTAGTAGTAGTAGTAGTAGTAGTAGTAGTAGTAGTAGTAGTAGTAGTAGTAGTAGTAGTAGTAGTAGTAGTAGTAGTAGTAGTTGTTGTTGTTGTTGTTGTTGTTGTGTTGGGGGTGGTGGTAGTCATCGCTATCGTGATCGTGGAAGTTGCAGTGGAGTAGTTGTAATATACACTGTAATGCAATTGCATCTGTTCCTTTTTGTGCTGTTTTTGTTTGTTTTTTATTTTGTGCATTTTTTCTTATTTTTTTAGAAATGTTTTCTCAGAGTTGTCGCAATTTCCGTTAAATCAACTTCTGGGTTTTTTTTTCTGTTTGGGCGCCTGGATCAGATAATCCTAATCTCCGTGCAAGATGTATAAGCGATGATGATGGATGACTTCCAACATATTGCATTAAAATTGTCAGATACATTTAACGCGTAGAGACGTTTGCTGACAGTTGCGTGCAAGCCAAAGCAATGCGGCGGAAACAGGTCCTATCACGATATTGTGACGGGACAACTTCCTCAGAACTGATGTAGAACTATTTAATAATAACATTGTTTTTTCATAAAGATGGTATGCAAACTCTAGCGGCTTCTTATGTGGTTAAAGATTTTGTTTATATATATCATCTTAACCTCCCTTTTTTTTTTTTTTTTTTTTTTGATATATTATTATTTAACCTTCCATTATTTTATTTGTCTTTGCATCAAAATGAAAGTGAAGAATATAAATTTTTCTGCAGTTATAACATGCGCTAGTTGTGGCCTAAAAAGTGCAATTTTCTGCCTGATGTCCACGTTAGGAAAATATCTATATTGAAAGTACTGTAAAATATATCATATAATTATGCATATAAAAATATATTTCTTTTTATCCATCTCTCTTTCTTCTATACGTACTCCACTTGGATACAAAACCAGATATATATTTTTCGTGATGTATTTTGTGTGATTTCGTATTTCATCTGATGTGTTTTGGTGCTGTAACCTATTTCAGCTAATTTTCACGGGCAGATTTAAATTTATTGGCGTATTTACTTTTTGACAGTTTGCCCCAAATCCATCAAGTTCACTTTCGTAGCATGTTATTTCTTTGAGATGCAGTCGATACAGTACATAATCAAGAAACAAATATGGTATATCCTCAGGTATATTTTTTGTGGCATACTACACCCTGCTTGTGCTGGTGTGTCTACCCGTGTGCTATGTCCAGATCAAGCTTGGAGCCATGTACCGCAGGGGTTTGGTCGGCATCTTCTCTCATCTGGTACCTATACTAAAAGGTAAGGAGCAAATATTTTAGCAAAAGCGATACAATGTACGTGGAGAAAAATGGGCATTTCACTAGTAGCCAGTAGAGTTGATAAATAGTCAAGTATATAATACAAACACTGACAGTATAGGATGAGAGTCATGTTACCATCAAAGATTTGCAAAGATTAATATTCTGAAGGCGTTTTATAAGATGGACTGTATCACCTCTATTGCCATAGCAATTCATCAGAAAAAAAATCGGAGTGTATGTAGATTTATGTCTTATGTTGTCTACTCTGTGATATATTAATTTAATGTGCTTTTCTTTAAACGAATGTTGGGGCTTATAAGAAGAAAACACGGAGAAATGATGATAAAGATATGTCAGATGGTTAGCTTAGCTCATCGGTCTACATCAAAGAAAGAGAGAAGCTTGAAAAAAAAGTTTTACATCGCATCTAAATTTCTTAGTTTTGTTTACATTGGCCCATAGTCTGATGCTTTTTTATGAATTTCAGTGTTTTTCAAATCTTGATTATTATATATTGGTTGCTAACAAAGGCTCTTCTTACTGCATCTATTGGAAAAAATACAATTTATTTTTTATCTCCCTCAATGAGTTACATTTTTTGTTGTGAGAATACTTCAGTTTTCAGATTTTTCGAGTATAAACTTTCAAACTATTTTCACAGCGAAGAGCTTTGGATTTTTAATGATTTTTTTTTCTTGTACAGGGGTTGCTGCCGCTTTACTCATCATGACGTACTTCCGGTCTATAACGCATGCACTTGAGATAAGCTATGGAATCCATTATATGGTTGTATCTTGCTTCAAAACGTTTCCATGGAGCGGCAAGTCTGATCTTAACATTTCTTCACAGTAAGCTCTTTGGTGGCTGTTATCGGTATTAGTTGTCTTTTGTATTTTTTTTGTATTTTTTAAATTTATTTACCATTTCTGCAATCAGCCAATCTTGTAATTGGGGTTAATCTATGCCCCGCTGCACGATATGATGAAGAAATAAAAAGACTGACAAAACTGAGTAAATTTAAAAAAAGACTATTGAAAATCATGACATAAAATGTTTTCTTTGAACATTCCTTTAGTTATCTCTATCGATATTTTACCCATTTAATACGAGTTGGTATCGAAATTTACAGATAATCAGTTGACAAAATAGATTGAATATTGACATTTCATTATAAAAAAGGCACCTAGGAATGGTGTAAATCTCCCCAAATGATTATGCCTTTTTATAATTGTAAATGAACAAGCAAAACGACATTTGAAATGTGTAAACGTATCTCTCTATTTAATTGCGCAATTGTTAACGTCATTTTTATAATATGAGTAGGAAAACGAATAGCTGTCTACAAACACATTAACAAGAACATTTCTGCTCTTTTTTTCAGGGAGGCAAAAATCACCATCTTTGACAATATCAAGACGAACCCTGAAGATCGTTATTTTATGTAAGTATGTTCTGCAAAATGTGAAAAACATAGCAAAAACTCTGCTTTCATTGATTGTCATCCGTGTCGGATATACTAGGTGGATCTTCCTTGGCTAATGGGAACACAGAAAAAGATTGAAGTACACCTGGATTTATTTTTAGTTGCCTTAATGGGTCACAATGAAAATCGCTTTATTTAGAGAGCTAACGGTAGGCGATCTTAAGATTGCCATCACCACTTTGTACTGGAAAATGTTTGGAAATAGAAGGAAATCTTAACAAACTGCTCTTGGATAAAAAAGATTCTCAGTATTTGGTTGAATCAATATGCAATATTATTCATTTATTCATATATGAGCATTCCTCACAACATAAATATCTGGTCATAAAAAAATTATATTCAGCCAGGTCCTACTTGTGTGGCCATTTTTACACTAAATGAAACGTCCGTGTTCGATCCAAAGCTTGAGAGAAAAACTACTTTATTCAGAAACCCCCCAATCTTACGGCAAACACGCGATCTTTTCAGTCCTTGAGTTCAAGTAAATAAACTTTGCTTTGTGTGCTTTGAGAGCCAGTGGCAGCAGCATTCAGGCCTGTGTTTTGTTTACTTAATTCTGGTCTTACCTGAATGCTAGGTGGAATGCAATTTACAACCGATACAGTACCCTGAATACGAGGGAAACTGAAAAGAAAACGCGTTCAGTTGGCGAGTTGAGAAGCATCTACCCAAACAAGTTAGATGAGGTTTACTTTAATTCGGAATGGGCGTGACTCAGCTAACCTTTTCGCCAACAAATTTGAGACAGAAAGAGAAAACAAGGATCGAACTTGCACGAGATGTTAATGACGCAGATGCGAGAGGGAGAGAATTTTATTTTTTAGGACAGGGGATTTTAGGTGAAGTCGTGTCGACCTTGCGGCCCTTAACTGTTGAAGTCCAAAATATTTTGTGTGTGGAGATCTTGATGATACAATATAATAAAGGGAACTTTCGATAGATAGAAACATGGGGGCTTCTATTTGCCAACTAACTATTGAGATGACCACAGGGTAAGATGTATTTGATTTTTGTAAAAATATGTGCGTCGAATGGTGGTTTTAATAGATCACAATAGTTGCAAGACAAAAAATGTCGCAATGATTTTTTTTCATTAATGATTTTTTTTGTGCTGACGCAGTGGCACAGAAAGGCATATAAATACAATGATTTAAGTTATTTTATTCACTGAAATCTAAACTAAAAAAAAAAAAATAGGAAAACACAAACACAATGCTGTCATTTGAATTTTACTACATTGATACTTTATATCACGTACGGCTAAAAACTATATAAATAAATGAATGCTATTGATATAGATAAAACAGCAGCATAACTCTGGAAAATCTACATCTAGTACATTTAAAATTTAGAATACTCTGAGATAAAAAGGAAATCAATATGTTTTCCATCAATCATATTTTACGTTCGGTTCTAATTATGTCTAAACGTTCTCTAAATCCTTTCTTTGGAACAAGTAGTTTTCTCTGATCGCTAGTGGTGGACTAGACTTGTGAAACAATTCAATCCTCCCATCAATCAAACAATCTTTCAATCAATTAGGGATCCGATACCACTTTAGCTAACCAAACCTGTATGTCTCTTTGATATTCCTGTTATTAACTCTGCCCAATTAGCCTGATTATACAACTCGCAAAAGTATGTCATAAAAACATTCATATGAATATCCTCGAATAAGAATTCAATGTAAGTGTATGAGCGAGACTCTGGGGACATTATATATATATGAAACTGCTAACTCTACCACAAAAATCTACGCCAAAAAAAATTGGCATTTATTAGCATCGTAAAGCTTCATCCTGACAAACATATATTAAAAATGTTTATAAGAGTTCTATGGTTCATAGCTCGCTTATCACAGATAACAGAAATTTAATTTCGTGATTTTTATCTTCTGTCACTCGTTTGAGGATAGTTGATAAACTTCCCAGTTTCTCGTCTGCTTTAAAGTTAACACCTGTTTGACAAGCAACAAGTCAAATATAATTATTTCTGTTTATCATATTTCTCCTTCAAACTTATGGCTGGCATTTTGCAGTTTCATCTGTACTTTTATCTGTCGATGTTGACTTCATTTTTTTTTTAATTTTTTAAACAGTAAAAATTCTCGAATTTCATTCGTTTAAACTTAGAAACTATAGTTTTTATTTAAATAATTTGTATGTTTTTAATCATAATAAGACCATTAAAAGTTGATGCTAAAAAAATTTAAGAGAATTCAGAACTGAATGTAAAAGTGTAGAGGAGAGGGGTGTTTTTACTAACTTTCTTTTAAATAATAAAACGGAATATCGTGTTTCAACATTATGCGTAGCTCGCTCGTATCTTGGATTGATTGTAAGGTTTTTAAAAAAGATAAAGCAACAGAGATACCCTAATATTACCACAGCCTGACTTGCCAGTGTTCGGTGTATTCCAGACTGTTTCCCTATCAGCTACACAAGTACCGTCCTGTCTTGTGGTAAACTGAGATCGCAGTCATTTGATAATTAGAATTATTAGTACAGCCAACTTCTTGGGCTGCCACTCTCTGACTGTCTGGCTGCTGTCTGACCTGTTATCAACCCTTAATCAAGCGGGTATCCGCCTCCGAGCCTGTCCGGTTGAGTAAGAGAACCGATAACCGTGGAAGTCGATCTCTTTGTGTAACTCCATGAGGTATATTTAAACTTGTCAACCCTCCCCGCCATTTAGGTTACCTTGATTGAAGGAGCTTTGTTCAAGGAGTTGCCAGAGACTTCCGTCACGGGTTTCTTTTGTTTTCAGATAATGACAATGAGTCAGGTTTATCTGTCTAATCGCGGTCTAAAGGATAGATCACCAACACAATTCACCGGATAATGATGCGCCTCGCTCTTAATTCAGATTATCCGAAAGGGCCACTTTTCCCAATGACTCAGTAATCAGTCTTTTCTTTGTCTCACTCTCTATCTCTCTATCTCTCTGTCTGTCTGTCTGTCTGTCTGTCTGTCTGTCTGTCTCTCTCTCTCTCTCTCTCTCTCTCTCTCTCTCTCTCTCTCTCTCTCTCTCTCTCTCTCTCTCTCTCTCTCTCTCTCTCTCTCTCTCTCTCTCTCTCTCTCTCTCTCTCTCTATCTATCTATCTATCTATCTATCTCTCTTGATCTTTTCTTTCTCTCTTCTTTTCTATCACTTTCCTCCTCTATAAAATAATAATACAGATATTAGCTCTGCCACCTCTCTTTATTTTCCCCCTCTCTATTAATTATGTATATACCACTTCTGAATCTCTTATATAATATAAATCTCTCTCTCTCTCTCTCTCTCTCTCTCTCTCTCTCTCTCTCTCTCTCTCTCTCTCTCTCTCTCTCTCTCTCTCTCTCTCTGTCTTTATTCTACGACATTTCTGTAAGAGATTTCTTATCTTGAGCTTGTAATTCTTTAAAAAAGTAAGCTGGAACAGTACACATCACTTTCTTCGATCGGAGCCAGCCAAGCTTTCCCGAGGCGTGAAAAATGAGAAAACAAAACTTCACACAGCTGTAGGGAAAGTAGCCCCACTGGTCTTCAGTCAACAATAAAGTCTTGGATGCCTATGGCCCCAGTGTCAATGAATTATGTAGATAGGTTTGGCAGAATCGTGTGCCTTTTGGGCAGTCTGCTACTGTCTATATGCTGAAGGAGAAGACAACAAGCCCGTAGGGAAAAGGCTTAGTTGAATACTTGAAGGGTGGTCACCTCTGACCGCAGGAACAGCTCAGAAATGAATAATGAATACCAGGAAGTGGCTGTCTATACGAAAGCAACAACAGTGTATTATGGACAGAAGAAAAAGCATTTTCCTTTGCATATTAAGAGAAACGATTGCTGTTACAGTACTTCAATATGACTGGGTTGGAAAGCAAAACCAACAGGTTTATTACAAAAAAATTGATATATTTTTTTTTTGTTTATCTAACTAATTCTGCACTTTATCTCCGTTTATTTTCTTTCCTTCGTGAGTGTATGTGATCCTTTCATAAGCCTTTGTATACTGTTTCATTCTAATCAATAATAACCAATGTACAGTATGCTCTGCATCTCTGTTTCTCTCCTGCCTTCATTCTCTCTCTTTCTCTCTGCCTTTATGTATATGTATATATATAAAATGTATGTGTGTGTGTGTATATATATATATATAATACATCTCCGTGTTTCTTTTGCTTTCCATCTGTCTCTAGTTTGGCTGACAGTATTTTCTTAGTCACAATCATTCTTTGCTGTTGATTCTTTTGTAATTGTGTACATTATATTTATATATCCTTGGCGGCAACTTGAAAAAGAAAAGAAAATAAACTCACAGTTAACTTCTATTTGTCGGACGTCAAAGGATGAGAAATCATTTAGCCTTTTATCAGTCTTGGTGTCAAGGAAGTGCTTCTCATCGCTTCCACACTTAGATCTAGTAGTTTGCTCAATTTTCGCCAGACATCGCGAAAAGCTCCCATATGGACGAGGACAAACCAGCTCGTCTCGATGGGTTTATTTAAATAATATCGTTTTCTATCATGTTAACTGAGTGCTATGAATAATCTTTTTTTTTTTTTGGAGATGCTGCATACTTCTATATAATTTAGCTTGACCAGGAATAAATTGTTTTTCTCTGTTCAAAGGAAACTGTAGGGACAGAAATTCAGCATAATATACAGGAAATTGGTATTTGCAAAGCAAATGTCAATAGAGACAGTTCACATTGATCTTTCTGGAGTTAAAACGAGAGGAGGCATGCATACATTTCCAAAACGACGTTTTTCTTGTTTTTCGTTTTTTGTTTTATTCCTTTTATTTTTTTTTTTTATTTGTGTAGCTTCCTATCAAGCACTCTATTTAATTTTGCCACAGGGTGGCTGAGATTATTTTGCTGGAGATCTTTTTACTCTCTCGTGTTTTAACGGAGTCTCAGATTCTGAGAGATCCAATTATTATGGCCACGTCATACAATCAGAATGCATCTACCGGATATAAAACATAAAAGCCATATTTTATGAATGGCAACTATATAAACTAATGAGAACAGAAAAGGGTTAGCTTTATTTTAATTACTATCCTCCAGGATCACTTTGAAAAATTATTGTAAGTTCTCGCGTAAGCGTCTCGAATTTATCATTTTGAGAAAACTCCTGTATTGAAATACAAAGCCATGTTACAATTAAAACTATAAACCTGTGTTTTGAGCATATACACCTTGTTGAAATCCACTATAGGATTCAAATGGATATTTTGGAGGCTGGTGACGGCCATGTCCAGAAATTTTGATGATAGCTGAGACTTTTATGTGATGGTAAAAAGATGATATGTATTGCTAATGATAGTTGGAATGGTGGTCGTGGCAATAGTTATTGTTGTTTAATTTTCAGAAAACTCCTGTAATAGATTTGTTTGTGCCCGGTCGCTCTCTATCTTATTGTTCTGGTTTTTTTAGTGATATGTTGGTAGTACTGAATTATTGTTTGCAGCATTGGAGGACACTTCTAAAATTGAAGGGATAATAATAATAATAATAATAATAATAATAATAATAATAATAATAATAATAATAATAATAATAATAATAATAATAATAATAATAATAATAATAATAATTAATAACAACAACAATACCAACAACAACAATAACAACAACATCATTACCAACAATAAAAAGAAGAAAAAGAAAAAGAAGAAGAAGAAGAAGAAGAATAGTTATGATAAAAATGATAATAATCATGATAAACTAGATGTGGTCTACGATCATGACGAAGGGGAAGAGAGTTATGTCATTCAAGCATCAATTTTTGTTATTATTATCAACATCATCAGCTTCACGATTGCCTCAATGACTAACACTGCCCAGGCACCGTCTGTGACCAATCTTTTCTGCTTCACTCTGTCCTCTCGTGTTTTGATTTCCTGGTCCCTGCAGAGACCCCTGGTGTGAGAAGATCGGTAGTCTTGTCTGAGTACAAGTTGCGTGTTTGTCTCTATATTGATCAACACTTCCAAACGCAATGTTTGCTCTGAAGGTCTGTCTTTTTTACTGACATTTTTTTTTACTTTTTCATTCTTTGTTTGTTTGTTGTTGTTTTTTTCCACTGCTGTCACCTGATAATTTCCTTCGAAGGTTGAGACTTGTTAAGCTAACTCTAGTAAGGTCTCGAGTACCGATACGTGGTGTGAGACTGTCATGTACTGTCTAGATGCTGAACAGGCCTCTGATAATACGATAATGGAAACCTAAATTGTTGAAGTTTCCCGCTATGATAGACCTATAAAATATTATGATAGTGAAACGGGAATAGGACGTCTCAAAGTAAAAGAATTAAGGATATTAAATCATGTAAATTGGTTGAAAACTAAAATATTTATATTATCTATTCATACATTAAAATGTTGTCGCAGTCGAACGGAGTAAAAGTAAAAACCTGGGACTTTTGAGCTGCTCTTTGTCCGAACCAAAACTTGGTTATCTAGACGCGAGAGGGTCTGAAATCTTCACTAAATCTTTGCCGGCATTATAATTGTTGTTTTGGTAATAACTCCGCGGTTTATAAAGAATGGTAGTATTAAATCTATTTTGTCTAGTTTTTCCCCCCTTTCATCTTCCTTTTATTTCTGTGTTTATCGTTCAAAGTTGTGGTCTGTTTTGTTTCATTTTGTTTTTTGTTTTTTTTTGTTTTTTGTTTTTTTTTCTATATTTTGCAAATTAATTCAATGTGTTACAATCTTTTTGCTGCGCAATTTTAACAGAACAATTTCCTAATGTATTTTTATAAGCATTTTTTTTTTTTTGCCAGTTTTGCTTGTTTCCTTTAGTTTTTCTCCATCTCTTAATAGTTTTATTGATTAAAAAATTTCCGGAAATCCATAGCCGTTTTTAATGTTTATTTATTGTTTGTTAGGTTCTTTTCTGTTGTTGTTTTTTTTTTTAATTTTTTTGCTTTCCTTTCTTTTTGTGTCGTTGGGTTTTTGTTTTATTTTTTGTTTTGCTACTTTGTTGGATTTTTTTTTTTTTTCGAGCGTTTCAGAATCATGAAAAATAGATCAATAATCTTTTATTCTTAACATCAGAAGTTTTTTTTTATGCATGTATGATGGAAAATGTCCCTAGCAACGGTGATGAAAACAATCAGATCATTAGCGAGTTTGAAAATTTCCATTTAACTCTGGATGTCCATTGCTGCTTGTTCTCTGACATCAAAGATGGATGTTCGTTGTGAAGATATCTAAGTGTGAGTAGTGATGGCATTAAAATAATCTCTATGTTTAACACTCTTCCTTAGGTTCTTTCTTTCTCTCTTTGCCTTTTTAATTTTTTTTTCCTCTCATCTTTTTTTCACTTTCTCTTTACCTCACTATTGCTCAATGTGATTGTGTATCATTCTGCCTGTCTGTTTGTCTCTATCTCTTTCTGTCTCTCTCGCTCTCTCACTTTTTCACTGTGTGACTCTTTATCCATCTCTGTTTCTATCATTCTCAGTTTCTGCTTTACTGGACGACTATTTATTCGATCTTTCTAGATATTGTAATTTCAGTATGTCTCTCTTTCTCTGTGTCTGTATATTATGTCTCTCGTTAATTCTTTTTCTCTCCGCCTATCTCTCTCTCTTTCTCTGTGTCAAACGGGCTGCTTATATCGTTGAGCGTTACTTTTCTCTCTTTCTCCCTCTCACTCAGTCCTTATAATGGCTACCTGTTTCTAAGGGTCTCATCTGATCCATAGACTCATGTTCTTTCTGTTCTTTCTCCCCCTCCCCCCCTCTCTCTCTCTCTCTATCTCTCTCTCTCTCTGTTTTCTTTCTCTATCTCTCTCTCTATCTCTCTCTCTCTCTGTTTTCTTTCTCTATCTCTCTCTCTCTCTTTATTTTCTGTATCCCCCTCTCTCTCTCTCTCTCTCTCTCTCTCTCTCTCTCTCTCTCTCTCTCTCTCTCTCTCTCTCTCTGTTTTCTCTCTTTTTATCTTTGTTATTCTTCATTACTTGTTTATCCGGTATCCCTTTATAAGGCATGAATTTTCTTTAAATGGGATGATTTTTGCGTTAAATTGATTTTTTCATTGATTTGTTTCAATACTTTTTTTCACTTTCCTTCTATACAAATGTAATTTGGAATGTCAATCTATAACTATTACGTTGTTGATAGATTTTAACCTCTCCCACCTTAAAGCAGTGATCTTAGATCAGATCAGAATGGAATGCGTTTAGTCATAATGAATTTCAAAACCCATCATTTAGAAAAAGTAGGTTGTAAACGAAACACAGGAAAGAGGGTTTTTTTTTTCTTTCTTTTCTCTTGCTGTGTTTTAGGCCCTAGATTTTATCGCTCTTTATCTTAGCTTCGGTGAAAGTATTAAAATGTTTTTTGGCTAAGGGTTCGTTATGCAGGATCCTGCTGGTAGTCCATGTCATCAATTGAATTTTATACTTTGTTGGTGGGAGAATATTAATATTTATGAAGCGTGGGGATGCAAAACGTTTCCTTAATTGCATTTCTAAGCTTTGGCAATATCTGAAAATGGTTATTCACAATAGCATGCTATCTCCGCCAGAATAATTTTACAAAGTCTACAGGATATCGTGAAAAGAAAAAAAAAAAAAGAAACGGATTTCAGGTAAAAACTACGATAGCCATAAAATTCATGAAAACTGTTTTGCAAAACCATTCAAGATGGATGATCACGCACAACACCGGCGCCGATCAAATCAGTCCGTTACCGCGGGGGAAATAGTTTATCATCGTCAGACAGTATTTAAGGTTCGGCGAAGCTGGAGTTTTACTGAGCATAATTTAGTTCTGTGATATTGTAGTTAAAATACAACAAGAATATCTTAATGTATTTAATCATCCAATTTATAAATAAGAAAAAGATATTGACATGAAATTTTGTGAGTCAGAATTGATTTGAAACGCGAGTTTTCATTTTATCCTTTGTTTCCTAGATCTATCAGAAAAGACTTCATAATTTCAAAATGCCACTGATAACTTCTTCGTATTTCTTGAAACAGAGTAATAAAATTTAACTTTTTAAAGTTACCTGGAAACTTATAAAAACAAGATGAAGAGTTAATAGAGAAATATACTTTATTCATTAAGTTCAGACAATAATTTAAAACAATTTATCAGAGAAGAGCTGTTTTACTGCTTTGTCCAAACGCAATTATTAGTAAATCTTTATTAATTTATTAAGAAAATTCAAAGCAATCTAAGTTGACATTTCCAAAGACAATTTGTTTGCTGAAATAATAGAAATGTTATTGTTTTAGAAAAGGTGGAACCAAGAGATCCAGATCCATGAGTGGCGAAATAATAGAGGACCATCTAGAGTTGAATTACATAAAATCAGAGACAGGGTAATCTAATGGCGGGTTGGAGCATGATTTTTTTTTTAATTAATCCCTGAAAAACATAAAAAAAAAGGCACACAGACTCTTCCACATCCTTTATACCTTGTTAGCCGAGGCTAAAATTATTATCATATTAGTCTCAGGTTGGAGCAAAACCAGAGCCCTGCGAGCACAGGTTTAGCAACTAATATTGTACACAGTTTGAAAATACTGGCCGATCTCTCCACCAGTCTTGATCCTCTCAACAGAGGATGAGCAGCTAGACTTAGCTACCTAAGCCTGGCTGTCTCAATCAGGTTTAGATCAGGGCTAGGGAAACTCTGATTGCCACATCTCTCGTAATAACGCTTGCCACAAAAGCTTTATCAAGTAAATGTCTTTACACTATTTGACTTTTTTTTTTAATGTAAAACACTTAGCAGGATTCTGTGATAGCTAATGGTTAATTACTTGGTTCGTTTAAATATTCAGTTGCCTCTATTTATAAGACAGGATTATTTTCTTTATATAGAGAGTATGGTGTTTAAATTACTGCCTTATCTTAATTGCTTTTCTTTCTTTCTTTTTTTTTCAGAAACCTGATTTTAATGTGAATATTAGATTTCAAAAAATGGAATTTGAAAAAAAATGTGGCAAATATTAAAGATTGTTTTGTTTTCTTGCATAAAAAATACATTAGTTGAATGTGAAATCACTGAAACTACATCTTTCCTCAGTGAAAACAATCTGAGGTAAAATAAAATTTTTGTTTAAATGTATTTCAGCTGGCTCAAACTGTGCGAATGTAGAACATTTGATATAACCAATTGTGAAGTATTACTTTTGTGTTTTTGGTCCTGCAAATACAGATTCATTTTTGCTCAAGGCTGGAAATATATGTAGCAATAGTTATGAATCTTTTTTGACAGTATAGTATTCTATTATTAATTTTGCTCAAAGGCTGTCATTCTAAAAACAAAAAAAAATATTTCTCATATTCCAATCACTTTGAATATTTACCCAATGACTGTTTACTGCTGGGGTAAAGAAAAATCACCAAAAAACGTTCATAATTATGTATAATATTATTTTAAGATAGGTAAAATGTTTAAAAAAAACATGAATGTCCTTATACCTAGAATATTTTCTTTAATCTTTAAATTGTGAAAAAAGTCATTTATCTCTGTATTTTGTGTCCGTTATGTCGTTTTAATAAAGTGCATATTTTGTTAATGTTTTCTTATTTTAGAGAAATTTTAAATAGTTTATCACCAACACTATTTATCATGGTGTCAGTTACAAATCGTTAAACTCAAAAAAAAAGAAAAGCCTAGGAGAAAAACCATCATTCTCTCCGCAAGGTTGGACGCAGCTCGACTGTTTTCTTTCGATTTTTCTCCCATCCTGGCCGAAGATTTTTCACAGTAATTGTCATGACCATCTGCCGGGCACTCATTAGTTTAGATCTTCTAGACCAGAAGCTTCGACGAAACAAATCTCACAGCTTTTTCTCACTGAACTTTTCTTTTTTTTTCCCCTTGTTGTTCTTCATGATCTTATTTTGCGTGTTTAATATTGTTCTTGTTGGTGGTAGTGTTGTTGTTGTTGTTGTTGTTCTTTTTCTTCTTATTATTTTCTTCTTTCTCCTCCGCTTCCTCTTCTTCTTCTTCTTCTTCTTCTTCTTCTTCTTCTTCTTCTTCTTCTTCTTCTTCTTCTTCTTCTTCTTCTTCTTCTTCTTCTTCTTCTTCTTCTTCTTCTTCTTCTTCTTCTTCTTCTTCTTCTTCTTCTTCTTCTTCTTCTTCTTCTTCTTCTATTTGCAGTACTTTTGTATGACCTAATGTTTCGTATTTGCATTTTTGTCTTTTTCGTCTAATTGACATGGGAATACATAAGAAGGTTTATGAATACGATTCTGATTACAAAATGCGTCGATCTTTGATATAAGAATTTTAATGGTCAAGAGATGGAGTTAGAAATACCTGTTGTGTTGTTTTTTGTTTTTTTTTATTGTTTTGTTTTGTTTGTTTATTGTTTTCTTTTGCAAAGAGAGAGGCGGAGGTAACAGAAAGAGAGAGAGAGAGAGAGAGAGAGAGAGAGAGAGAGAGAGAGAGACAGAGAGAGAGAGACAGAGACAGAGAGAGACAGACAGACAGACAGGCAGGCAGACGGATAAACAGAGAGACAGAGAGAGTGAGAGTACAAGACAGAAACGGAGCAATGGAAGAAAGGGAGTGAAAGAAATAATTTTAGGAAATCATGGAGAACAAAACATAGGTCCTGTAACTCTAGATTGAAAAGAAAGGAAGGTTTAGACGAACACAAGAACGGTTAAGCTGACAACCGAAGTACACAATAATTTGTTTTAAACCCAAAATTGACCGATGGGCGAGCAAGGGTTAGCATGAAGAGGTTATCAAAGACAATCTCTATGTTCGATCCCGATTGTCCTTTTAAAAGGGGTGAGACCTTGCCTCAAACAAAGTTCTTATGGGTCATTTCAAATGCCAAAGAAATATTAAATCATTTTATATCAATTGCTAATTTGCCTGGATAATATAATGTTCGCTTCATGTTTATGCATTTAAGATGATAATTAATTTTGTTTTCTATTGAAGTTTTCAAACAAATACAGGAAAGCACGAATTTGATTTCAAAAGTTACACTTTTGCTATTCTAGCGTTTTTCAGAATTGTTTTTCTTATTTGATTTAATGATTTTGTCGATATCACTGTTTGTGATATAGAATAAATAACCGCATCAATGGATGTGTAGAGAGATTTATGTGAGGAATATATGCAAGACAGGAAGAGCGAGAGAGACAGACAGACAGACAGACAGACAGACACCCACACAGACAGAGAGAGATTGGAAAGAGCAAAAAAGGGGGGAGAGGGGGATCTGCGAAATAGCCTCCTTTGGTTTTTCGAATTGTTTAGGGAGATAAGAAAATGAAAGAGAGGTTGAAAAGATATCTTACCATAATAAAATGAAGGCTATATGGTGAAATACTTTAAAAACTTAAGAGAAATAATTAAAATTATTTTTATAAAATTTTTACTGTAATTCTAACTCTCGGCAAACTCTAATAATGGTTTCATGCGTTGCTAGAGATAATGTTATTTATTCCTAACAACCAGGCTTTTTTGACCCACTAAAGGAAAAAAAAGCCGAGGTTAAATAGTTTGCCAGCCCTCATCCACCGGACGACTGCTTGATAACATTAACTCGAATTGATGGAAGCGATAACCAGGACTCTTCATGTGTCCAGTCTAACCAATCTCGCGGCCAGCTGACCACACTAGAAAGGATCCGTCACCTCGTCGGCTTCTCAAACTTCCCATTAATCTCGCCTTGTTTTGGCTTCTTTTGTCTGTCCTGTCACTTGTGAACTTGATGAAAAAAAAGTCGAAGTGCCTCTTGTGTGGTACTAAGTCTGCAGTTTCCCAAAGATAAGCACATCTACGTGTTTTTCGGTGATTCACAGTTAGTCTGAGGGGTGTTGACACAAAGAATCGCATGTTTGGAGTACTCTTGAAATCGCCTTTAATTATTGTTCGCTTGCTAATCTGATCAGTCGAAGAGTAGGAAGTTTGCTGTTTTGTTTTTTGTGTTTTGTTTTTCTTTTTGGACGCGACGTTTTGGCCATTTCAATGAATTTCATCAATGACAATAATATTATTCATTTGTCGATTTATACTCTTTTTAAAATCTCTGTGTGTAGCGACTACATCATCTCATTAAACTTGTGTAAATATTTCAAACGGAAATGCTTGATATGTTGCTTTTTTGGCTAGTGGACTGCATGCGCAGAGATATCATGTTTTGATAATGGTTTTCTTAACTACATTACACGAGGATGTTTTTAAGTAGGTACAAAAAACGCAAGATTTTTTTGCCCGATACTTTCTGAGATCAAAAGGAATTTGATCCTTGAAGATCTGCTTCTTATTATCCATATAATCAGACTTCTCCATAACATGAGAATTTGTTCTATGTTATTGAAATTTGTAATATCTAAAACAATAACAGCTGATCCTACTTACAAAAAAAAAGCTTTAGCTCTAGCTAGATGACAAGTTTCAGAAAATGTAGAGTACAGTTTGATCTCACTGATAAGACCTTTAACCTTATTTAAGATAAGCTTTGCTGCCACCTTCAAATAAACAAAATCATAACAATAACATTAATGATAACAAAACTGGAAGATTGGCAAATCATTATTATCATTTGCTACAGCATCATAAAGAAGTATGAATCATGGAAATAAGAATGAATGTATACCCATGAATGACACTTCAACAAAGAAGAAAATTGTGTTAACTTGTTTAAAGAACCTGTTAGAGAAATAAAATCCCAAGCGACAGGCGAAACTTGCAAATCGTTTCTTTCCACTATGGACCCTTTAAAAGTTAATTGTAACCTGTTTCACAACGATGCATTATTGTTTTCCAGGATGGATTTGTAAAGAAGGTGTTTTGTGAAATATATGCACAGCCAATAACGTCCAATAAGAGACGTTTACATTTACTTTTTAATACACCTCATGCTACTTAGTGCAATATTTTGCTCTTTAGAAACATTTCACTTCAAATAGATTAGAGCTAGTGGCCATGAATAGTTCAGAGAATATGACGTAATGCCTACTTCATCCTATTCTATCAGATGAACAAGATTCTGGGCGTGTTAGCTGCTGTGGGAGTGCTAAGTGGTAAACAAGGGAGGTAACGGCTTTCCTGTCACTGAATAATGTAGCCGAAAAATGTCGGCTCGGCCTCGCGGGCAGTCTCAGACGTTGATCGAGAGGCCGGAGATCGGGGTCTCAAAAACCGGTACGAAAGTAACGAAAAAACTGGCCTAGGGTAGTCGCATATCGATTGCTTACCGGCAAGCGCGGATATTAGCCTCCAATATTGGGGGGTATTGTTATCCAACCATGGGAGAGGGAGGAATATTCATAGAACGATCGGCAGGGCTATGGATTTCCGGACATTTAGAATTCAGAACTCTGAAAGTAGATCATGTTACCCAAATCAGATCCTCTAATGGCAGTACTATACCTGTATCAGTGTAGAAGTTGGTTTCTACAATGCATTGTATACCTGTAACTAAACATTTTTTTCTTCTTCGCTGTCTGTTTTGTTCGTTGGATTTTTTTTTTTTTTTTGCTGTTTCTTGTTTGGTTTTCTTTTTTTTATTATTATTAAAATTTTCAAGTAAATCCGCAAAACTATATTGTACAATTTGAATCCCTTAATCTCAAAATTTCCTAATTCAATTTGGCGTCAAATCCTTCGACGAAGGAAAAGTGTGCAATGCTATTCAATCAGAAAGATAAAATTAGGAAGTGGCAATGATTAGAGGACAGAAAAGGTTGAAATTGGACCAAATCACTTATGTGGCATTTCTAATTCATAATTGTCTTTTTCATCCACTTTCAAGATAGCCATCTTTACAGATGCGCCCCATTAAGACGAGAACTGATTATTATCAAGGGATTTGACAAAAGTCTTTTACTCTTCAGATCAATAGTGCTGTTCATCTTATTTTGGAATGTGATCAGCGTCCCGCTGGGCCTTTGACTTGGAAATTAATATTGACAGAAAACACACGCCCATCTATCTTTCGTCCCTCTTTGTACAAATTTTTTTTTACAAAGATCGCTGGACGAAACAAACATTTTAAAAAGGTATACTTTTATGTATATTGAGTGAGCTTTCACCATTAAAAAATTGTGATATAAAATCGCTTTTTTAAATTTTTTTTTAATTATGTATCATTAAACCATCCAGGCGCATTGAATGTTCAGACATATCAATTTAGAGCTCTTTGTTTTTTTCCTCTCATCCCGGAATTAAATAGTAACGGTACTAAAACATTCTGTTGAGCCGAATCTAAAAACCAACAGGACTGATGTCAGCCATGTTGACCGTAGGAAAAAAAGAAAAAAATTACCTCGATATCATTTTCATACACATCGGATTTCTCTGATAGCACGATTTGAATGTGTTGCGCACCTTTATCAATGACATCAGTGCTGGCCGGCATTTATAACAGTTGTTTTATAAACAGCCACAGCTTTCCAATAGACCCAAGATGTCGATCCGTGTGGAAACTGGACCTTTAGCTTGGCAGATTAGGAAGGCTTTACCAAAAAAATGAAACCAGTGACCTTTTTAAAATAAAATGAGTTAGACCTTCGTCTCTACATATCTTAGTGGAAGGCATGATCAAATGTATAATTTTTTTAATCACGCACAATTTGGACGTACCATAATAATAAGTGTAATGGATTTTTTTTCTTGTTCTTATAGAACGCTATTCTTTCTCACATCAGTAAAATCGATTTTTTTTTTTTTTTTATTTGTGGTCAACCTTTCACATGTAGAGATGATTTAGTGTGCAATTAATACATTTAATACATTTCTTGTCGTACACATTAATACGACGAGAAGTCTGACTTCCGGTAGACCTTTCTCTGCACAAATGCTGGTAACTACGAGTTGGCCACTTCACCGTGATATCGACGAATAGCCGAACCTATTACTCAAAGCTAGATTTCGACCTAGACCCTGGATCTTATCGTAAAACAGAAATCTTGAATTTACCGCTGTTGAGCTGTACAAAAACTTCATATGCAGAATATTGGCATTATATTTTCCGTTGAAAAAAAATACAGAAATTGAGTTCAAATTTATTATGAAATGTTAGTGCGGAAGTACCAGCCTTGCTACTATTGTGCGGCATCCTTTTTTTTTTTTTTTCATCGTAGATGCTTAGTCGCGGCAATTTACGTCATGTCGGATCAGCGGATGTTGTAATTGAGGAAATGACTATAAATAATTATACTTCATTCCTCTTAATCATTGATCGTACTTAGCTGTGATCACGGTTTCGGCTTTGCAGCTTGCCGAGTTGGCATTAAAAAGTACGACCATAATTTATTGTCAGAACACATGATGCGCTGGCAACCTCAATATTGGATGCATTTTATATTCCTTCTGAACTTCGTGTTTAGAGGAAGAGTGTGTGTGTGTGTGTGAGAGAGAGAGAGAGAGAGAGAAAAGGGGGAGGGGAGAGGGGGGTAGTAAGTAAAAGAGCTGTAATGAACTAAGAGAGATTAGTCACGCTGAATAGATTTTGTGAGAAAAATAATCATCATTGTGGGGAGGAGATAATAAATAAAAAGGCCTTGAAACATAAATATATAATACACATAAAAGATAAAAGTTATACCAAAGACCAAGATTGCAAAAAAATCCTGTCTCATTATCTCGCTTTCTCTCCCTCTCTCTAATTGTTGTGTTAATACCCTTCTATTTGGATCTCTCTTTCTCTCTCTCTCTCTCTCTCTCTCTCTCTCTCTCTCTCTCTCTCTCTCTCTCTCTCTCTCTCTCTCTCTCTCTCTCTCTCTCTCTCTCTCTCTCTCTCTCTCTCTCTCTTTCTCTCTCTCTTTCTGTCTCTTTCTCTCTCTCTTTCTCTCTCTCTCTTTCTCTCTCTCTTTCTCTCTCTCTGTCTCTCTCTCTTTCTCTCTCTCTTTTTCTGTCTGTCTCTCTCTTTTCTCTTTATCACTCTCACTCTTCTATTCTCTTCTTCTTCTGTCTCTCTGAAACTCACACACATACTTATGACAACACTCTTTTCATAGACTGTCGCATACGCGCAAGGTCACACTTGATGCTCCTTCAGTTCCCCCTTTTTGTATTTGGTTTTGTTTTTGTTGTTTGTTTCTAAACATCAGAAAAGCGATTGAATACAGTGTACACAAGCTTATTGCCTTCAACAGCCATTTTTTATTTCCATCCACCTTTTTTTTAGACCTTGTCGTTCTATTTTTTTTTACCTTAAGATCCACGTAATGCAGCCCAAAAAAAAAAAAAAAAAAACACAAATCAAAACACAAACAACAAAACAAAATTTATTCTTGTTTTTATTTAAGAGAAAAGAATCTGCTCTGGTGAATGTTGGCATATAATTTTTACTGATATTAGAATAAGGAAAAGCGAACGCAATGTGTTATCTAAGGAAATAATGATAATAAAAATTATAACTATTAATATTATCATTATTATTATTATTATTATTATTATTATTATTATTATTATTATTATTATTATTATTATTATTATTATTATTATTATTATTATTATTATTATTATTATTATTATTATTATCATACTTAATATTTTGTTTTATTGATGTCATGGTTGTTGTTGGGTTTTTTTGTTTTTTTTTCTTGTCATTATTTTTATTTAAAAAAAATCACTGTTAATCCTGTCTTTGTACTTATTGCTACAATTTTTTATTCCTTTTTTTTCATCAGTATGTTTGGTCATTAAGATCCATCCCGAGTCTTTCATTCATATGCCCTAACAAAGATTCGCGCGATCATTTAAGTTGTTTCAATAGTAATCGGCCTTCTCGTGTAAGAAATACCTAAATTACTGTTCTGCAACCAAATATCTTGCATACTGTCTGGATATTTTGGAAGATTTTCGTACAACATTTTTTTAGGCGTTTGTCGATTTTATTGCCTGTTTCAAACCTTATGAAACCAAATCATAATTTTGGAAACAAAAATCGAAATATTGTTGATACCTTACTAAGGAGTGTGGCTGCTACATCAAGTCTTAGCAAAACACACTTTGAGTAAACTAGTATAAATTTGCTTTTTTTCCCTTCAGTTAATGATCTCTCTGTTGCTAGATGCTAACTGCACCAGGCAACAGACGTCAGCTCCACCTGCCATTGCACCATGAATTCCCTGCAGGCACAAAAAGGGTGCTCTTTCGGTCCTAATGCAGATATGGAAATTACCGTTGAGCTGCGCAACAGAGCTTAGATCGATACCTGAAAAGCCATGCAAGTGACAGGAAAGAACATGGGAATCACTAGGACACACGGCTCACGGCGTGAAAGGCAATTATCATAGAATTACAGAATTTCCAGTGGATCAAAAGCTCTTAGGTCCGTGAATTTCGTTTACCATGGTTAAAAGTTTAACTTTTTAAACATTAGTCGCAGCTTACCAAAACGGTAGCGCCTTATGGTAATACATATATATATATATATATATATATATATATATATATATATAAATCGAGATTCATCATTTTATTTTGAAGCTTTCTTTTAACATACACAACTCTTTTTGTGTGGTAATTGAATCCCTTGAATCACTTGGTCCATTAACACTCCCAACCCTCACAATCAGAAAAAAAGAAAGAGATGAAGAAAACAGGATGGCTTGTTTCCTTCTCATTAAACTCCCATTTGCTGAATGTTTTCCGATAATATTGAATATTTCTTTCAGTTAAACATGATAATGCCTCAGCGTTTAAACGGTTGTAACAGGATGATATTTTCTAGCCTCCTTTTAATTTGAAAAAAGTAGTTGTCGACTTGTTCTGCGTTCCTCAACACCTTGAGAAACAAGTATTGTAATTGTCATTCTTTTGATTGAAATCGGTCCGACAAAAAAAAACATGTCAATTTTGAAAAAGAAATTCCTCGCATTTGATCATCTGGGGGTGTGAATACTCTCATACCAAAATGCTCATTGGCGTTTATGCATTTTAGACAGCATATGAATGTTATTCGATGTTGGTTTTGTTTTTCGAAAGTTCTATGAAAATTTCTGTACTTTCTGTATTTATATATACTATCAAAAGAAAAAATGTTTAAGCCATTTCCCTCTAACAACGTTTAGTGAACTAGTTACTGGTTCTAGACAATCTTTAGTTTATTATCCCTCAGAAAGAACAATGTCAAAAGGGTCCTAAAAAAAACTTGAATAAATGTATGAGTAAAATTCACTACTTGATGAAACATTTGTGATGGATCAGGTATGGGAAAAGATGGCCCCTATCACAGGTTTACTCTCTATTAAAAGCTACCTTTAAAAAATCATTCTAGCATGAGCAGTTCGTGGGAAATAATAGATTTCCCCATGTTTCAGTCCCTTTCTTGGCGCCTGAATGATAGGTCAAAGCGTTAAGGTCAGGGATATGAAAAAAACTTCATTATCGTGAGAAGTGACAGATACCCGTCAATGACAAGTGACAGAATGGGATGGAAAGTTTGTTACGGTGTCCCACACACGAAGCCGGAGAATACTGGGAGAGAGTGAAGTCCAGAGACGCTTGGGAATTCAGGGGATATAACCCTCTAGTCCGTTCAACTTCCGCTACAGGAAGCAGCTGAGATCCGGCCATAAGTAATTCGAAGGCGAAAAATAATGAAAAAAGCTGAGAAGAGGCTTCAAAAAGGAGATCATGCCTTAGCAGCAATTCCGTAGGGAAAATCTGTATCAGTATATTGGTCAAGAAATAGGATACGCTGGCCTTAAAGTTGGAGAGTTTGTTGAGTGAGAAAAAAAAATCCAGAGCTGGGGCCCCTCTTTGTCTATCAATGGTTGAAACAGTTTCATTTTGTCTCGCTTTATTTAGGCGGATGTTTTTGATTACATCCCTCTACGCTCTTTATCTCTTTTGTTTCTTCCCGCCTGCTGTAATTGTCATTTTTTCCGTTTCCCTCAATAACACCCAGTTTTAATGATTCTGGAGCGACCGATTAGAATGTTGCCAAGGCTTTTAAAGTGTTGCATTTTAAAACTTGTTTAGATAGTACAATTCTGAGCCTTTCAACTCACATCTAACAAGCTAATGCGTTGTTAAAAAATACGAATAAAAGAAGTTTCTTTTTCTTACTATGTGTGCTGCAAGCGAAGATTTTAATTGTCTGTCTGACAGGTTTTTCTGGTAAGCATTGTGCCCCCTGTGCACATTTTTTTTTCAAATAGACGAGTACATCAGCTATCTTTAAGTCAAAATTAATCTTCCTGTGTTAGCAACATTACTTTTTTAAACAAAGCTGGATCAGTTATAACTTTCTTTACTTATGAGAATGCAGTTTTAAGAATATTAATAGTGCGTATAAACATCACGTAAAAAAATTTGTGTTGGGAGTTGAGACTTGTTAGGTCAGCACATGGAATAAATCTGTATGGAGGTGCGCCAAAAGCTTTGCTTACGTGGTTATCGATTAAATCAACTCCAGCGCAGACTGCTCGTTGCTTCACAGCTTCTTCAGCGATTTCTTTCATCGTGTTTTCCCTTTTACCTCTTGTCAAAATAAATAATGCGCGATGCAAAATTTCGCTAATTTATTCTTCAATTGAGTGTCTGCAAGAGAGAGATATGTAAGGAAAGGTGTGGGAAAGGGAAGAGGGCGCACTGCCTGTCCAGTTGAACCCATAAATAGCAGTAAAGATTTGAGCTTGTAGACTACACTTTTAGTCCTTACAATATCTTCACACCTTGTCAAGGTAGATCAAAGGTATGTCGCGAGCACACAACTTTGTTGGGAGGATCTCTCAGGAATCAGTACTTTTCGTGGTTTATCTCTCGTGATGATAGACTTTATGGGGCGAGTGCTTTTTCTGTGTTCAAATTGAAGAACTTTAAGTCTCACTTAAAAAAATACGACATAAAAATTGATTATATGCCTTCCTAATAGACACGGATTTATTTCCTTGCACCCGATGGATTCTCATTACATTTAGAATTAATTTCTAAAAATGGTGAAATTACTGCGTTCCTTCGATTTCTGACCAAATGCACGCTGCAAGATGTCATTTTTCTTTGTGAAGCAGCATTGAAGCTATTACCCACACTGTTAATTACGGTTTTCCAGTTTAGAGTGTCTTGGCAATTTTTGTGACTAGAAAAAATAAAAGAGAGACAGACAGAGAGAGAATATGGGGGGGGGGGGAGGGAGAGAGAGAGAGAGAGAGAGAGAGAGAGAGAGAGAGCAAAAGAGAAAGAGAGAGACTTTTATTTAAATGATTTGCAGAGCTATTTAATTCTTTTGCTTAAGGTATTTTGCAGCATGTGATATAATGTAAAGATAATTAATTTTTGTTCCGCCAAGGCGATACTTTAAAGTGATATTTTAATTTGATAAATAAACAATCAAAATCTTGAGCTTTTATCTTAGGGAGTCAACGCTTTTGAAGTGTTTCAAGAGTATTCATCTTGCCTTTCTATGCTCTTTTGGGGAAAATTGGAGGAAACACATTTATTTGAAGTCTAGAAACTTATTGAGGGAATGAAGGAGGGAGCGTTTTTAAAAGCGTTTTAAGCCAAAGGTTTACTTCACACTTTCTTTAACAGCAAAGGTCGTCAAAATATTTTGTGGTTCATTTCGTTTTACAGTTTTACATAAACGTCTTAATAATCTCAAGTTAATAATTCAGACAGATATTAATAGTTAGATTATCATAATTATTTAGTACACATGGCATAGTCAGGAAAAGTTCAACATTTTTAATATATTGATATCTTTCGGTGACAGTTGGTAGGAATTAAACCTGTTGTAAGAGAGAAACCAATAATCATTATTATTTATCAGGCAGATATTAACAAAGCTATGAAACCTTGTGAAGCTGACTCAACTTGCTTTATGAACCAGACTAGCTTAAAACATATTTTGATAATTTTGATAATTAACTTGATGTCATCAATTTTCCTGCTGAGTATTCATTAAGTCAAAGCAACTCTATTAGTTTTATATAAATATGAACTATTTCCATTTCAAGTACCAGGACTATCGTTCAAGAAGAAAATCAACCCCAAGGCTTCTACATATTTCAGTTTATTTTCAAGACGGCCGCCGTTTCCATGACAATCGTCACGTATAGCTCTGATAGCTTCAAACACTACCTGCCAATCCAAGAAAATTCCTCATATTCTATACTTCCTTCTCTTCTCACACATTTCAACGCCGGAGAAATTAAAAGCCTTTCTTTCATTATATTTTCCTCCTTGTGTCTTTTTTTTCTAAACTCTAATCTCCGGTAGCTCGACTAGCTGGTCTGCGGCATCATTAGCGACTGCTAATACGCCGTGTTGTTATTTTTTTTTTCCTCTCACACTTATCAATGAAGTGGATCTGTCCCAGGCCCGGTCTTCATGACGCCTTGGCTACGTTTAGATTAGATCTATATTTGTAGGACATGTATCATCTTCAACGACACTCGTGGCAAACTGGCAGCAAAGACCTTCCGTCCGTGGCTTTCAATCGACAAGCGCTATTTCTCATTTGATGCGCGAATGTTGCAACATAATTATGTTAATAGTATGTTAAGGAAATATTAAAAAAAAGAGTGAAAAATATAAATTCTTGCAACATGTTATCGCATCAAATTCGTGAATAACAACTTTTTTTTTTCTGCATACACAAAAAGCGTCGTGGGGGCGTCTTTTCAACGTCGATAACTTTGAACCTTGCGCACTGATGCATTTCTCTGATGTACAAAATGTCTTCCCTGCCGTAATGACAAAAAAAAAAAAAAATATTCCAGCAATTTCGATATCTAGCTTAAGCTTGAAAAGGCTCCAAGGTGTTGTAAGAACAGATTCTCGACAAATTAATCATTCTCATCTCTCGTGTGGCATTCATGGCTCTTGCGGAGTCGCAGGATCATTCTCCGGAAAATAGGAGATCTCCATTGAAGAGTGCAACGCCTCGAGAAGATCATTAGCAAAGCCTCTCTGCGGGTTGTCCGCCTAGAGATGAGTGAAATGGGGCAAAGATACCCCGATATTGATGCGCAATCATTATAGAATTACCGGCATGTTGAGCAATCATTACAGTATGGACGAAGATGTTTGATGTCTAGGAGATCGTGACTAGAGAAGAAGGATTTGGTTTTCAAAGATATCTTTCGCGAATTCCATTTGGTTGGATTACTACATAAAGTCGGTGCTGTGTGTATTTTTACCCCTTTCCACAAGATTACAAAATTTTGTTCGTGCAAAGAATCTCTCAATATATCTATCTATACATGTATATATCTATCGATCTTTGCATCTCTCTCTCTCTCTCTCTCTCTCTCTCTCTCTCTCTCTCTCTCTCTCTCTCTCTCTCTCTCTCTCTCTCTCTCTCTCTCTCTCTCTCTCTCTCTCTCTATATTTCTCTCTCTCTCTCTCTCTCTCTCTCTCTCTCTCTCTCTCTCTCTCTCTCTCTCTCTCTCTCTCTCTCGCTCTCGCTGTCTTTCTCTATATTTCTCTCTCTCTCCCAATCAACATTTCTTCCTCTTTCAATCTGTCTGTCTCAATTTATATTTCTTTCTCTCTCATTCCAGATATCAAGTATCCCCTCTCTTTTTCCCTCTGTAGATCTACATTAAATCTACATCTCTCTCACACTAATTCCTATTCCTGCTCATTTAAGATTTGCTTGTTTTCAACTCTTGCCTAGCATTTTTTTAAACAATGATCGCTATCTTTGTTCATAATGTTCTTTAAAATTTTTCATTTATCCTTATTTCTTTATTTTTTTTTCATTTTCCCCTCCATTTTTTACATTTTTTTCACCAAGAGACAGATTGAGATATCATTTTTCTTCTTCGGAAGCTGAATATTGACATTCGTTTCTCACAAAGAGCTCGGGATCACACCTAGGAATACATAGCCATCGCCTCAATAACTCAATCCCTTTGCAATCCGCTTTCGTTTCAGAAAGCCGCGCCTTTAAGGATTAGCGCGCAAAAAACAAACATGACCTCCATGGGCTTCGAACGTCGCTCTCCAGCATTATTAGCTCGTAAGCAATGAAAGATCTAGATCTAAGATGAGCCGCCATTCCTTCCTTGTAGCTTAATGCTTTTTATTTTTGTGTTTATCTTCGCCGTTCCTTATGTGGGAAGTGACATTTAAAGGGCGTGCGAAGCGAAAATCGATGTTACTTGAAATTGCAGGTAATTGTCGTCCGAGGAAAAAGACAAACGACGAGGAGCCAAAAATTAAACAAAAAAAAAAAAAAACCAAAGGGAAAAAAATTAATTTAAGAGCTAGAAATGGGTAGGTTGGCTTTGGTGTATTAAGAATGTTGTAAAATGAAAACAAGCGGTTGAACCTCAAAGGTCGGTTTTTTTGTTTGTTTTTTTTTTAAGTCACCTTTTTTAAATTTTTGTCCTAATTGAAAAAAAAAAGAGTAAACTATAAGAACCTCAGTTTCATTTTTTTCCCCACAAAACTAAGTATATAAACATATTTTTAAAAAGAAAAGCTTTGAACAAGTAAAATACCCATAAATTTCTGCGTTCTGTCATTTTCCAGCTCCCGACGGACTATTCACTGGTCCAAGATTGTAGGCAATTATTACTTTTTTATGTTATTCAACAAATTAATATAGTTGCAATTTCAATAATTTAACCTCTCTCTCCAAAAGAGATTCGGTTGATTTTGATCGCCTCTGACAACAATGTTTCAAAGAGAAAAGACAAACACCTCACTCTTTCATTTAAAAAAAAAATGCGAAGAAAAACAAAAGAAATTCTTTTTCTCTCCATTGCTTGTTTAAGTTTCAGATGCTTTGTTCTCTCTATTAGTTGCAGTTCCTAGCATTGCTCGGGGATAACATATATAAGTACATGTTTCATACTAGGTATCAAATTACTAGTTTTTAGCCTACCAAGTAACACTTTTTGCTCAGGCATTAAAGAAATTTTAAAGAGCTTCTTGAAGAATACATAGCTCTCTTGGTGTTTTAATCTTTGAAAAGAAGAAAAAAAAAAAAAGGTTTTTGCTTAACTGCCGCATTCGATCAATTATTCACAAATTTTGTAGTTTCTATTGTAAATTTTTAATGAATATCCAGTGCCGATCTTCATAATAAAGATTGTAGTAAACTTTTCTCTCCATCGAGAAACTATTGTGCCGATCTTTGTAATAAACATTTTGGTAAACTTTTCTCTCAATCCAGAAATTATTTTGCCGATCTTCATAATAAAGGCTGTGTTAAAGTTTTCTCTCCATCCAGAAACTATTGTGCCGATCTTCATTAAAAAAAAAAGATTGTAGTAAATTTTTCTCTCCATCCAGAAACGATTTTGTCCAGCGCTCGCCCCACATTGGAAGCTGGGGTCCTCTGGTGTGGCATCAAGTGCTCTGCTCTCTGCTTGTGTGGCTCTGTGTTTATCTTTGTATCTGCAGGGGATCCGCTGGCTTTGCCAAGGTAAGAGTAATAGAGCTGTTCTTTTTTCTATCCTAGGTGTGGTAAAAAAAATGAGAAGAAAGGAAAGAGAGAATATTGAACATAAACGCAAAGAGTCACAGGAAAATAATTTACTCGGAAAAAAGTACCAAATCTGCGGTCTTATGAGAGATTGGATACAACGTAATTAAGAATAACTTTAAGATATCTTCTTGCTTTCCTCAAATCCATGGACACTTTTTCACGTCTTTTTGTTTTAAAAGTAACCAAGAACCTGATTCTTAAAATGAACAAAGCGGGAGAAAGAGGGTGACAATAATCGCGGCAGGCAAAGAGAGCGACAAATACTGAGATAACGAAGACTCACAAGTAATCAGAGATTGACTGAGCCGCCAAGGGATTGTTTGAGATTTGCGTTCACTGTGTGTTTTAGATTGATTTCAAAACCTATTTAGTAGACGAACTTGGTTAAAGGTAAGATGACAAACCCTGGAGACGAGCGCCGGTGTCAGGTAAGTGACAGCAGCATCGACCAACTGCCCAGTAGCCAGTGGTCCTGGACAGGTTTCTGTCAAGACAGAGTACAACTTACCATTCAAGTTGTATAAAAGTGAAGAAACTGGGAAATATCACTGGCTGTAAGAGTTTGGAGCTGTCTGGATATTGTAGAATTCTCCCGCAACATTGACTAGATTGCATCCAGAAGTTTATGAGAAAAGGGGCACACATTATGATTCCTTTGTATGATTCTGTATTCCAAATTACTTTTTACTACTTTAGATGATAAAGCTAAGCACCATCAGAATAAATCAAAACTGAGAAATCGTCCCTCTAATTCGTTCAAAATGGGCGGCTAAGCTGTAATTGTGATAGACAGTCTGACAATCGCTAGTCAAAACTTACAATGCCGCGTTTAAAAAATATTACTGGAGGCTGAATCTCAGGGTGCAAGAGCTTTTCGATCAATTAAGAATCGCCTTGTCATAAACAGAGTGATTTAAAAACTTATCTCATTGCCCTTGGTGTCATTTCACATAGTGTCTTGGATCGAGAAAAAAGTACAATTTTACAGAAATTAAGAAGTTTTATAGCAAATCTGAAATTTTCTTTTTAATTTTTTTTTAACCTCCTGCTTTACCATCCTACGGAACAAACTGATGTTATTTGTTATATCATGTTTAGTAACCATAAAATGCGATCCCCATAAATCCATTTCCATCCAAATATTATAATTACATGATTAGACTCCGTATTCGCGGTCCGGGTGGGTAGTGCGCGATCTATCACAAGATAGGCCACACTCAGACGAGGTAATATTGCGCTACTTTGAACTTGCGACAGCAGACTGGAAAATAGTTTTTTGGGTGTTTTTTTTTTTTGTGGGTTTTGTTTTTTTACGCATCTTCGTGTTTTAGCCGATAGGCCCAATCTCCCCGTGCCGAACGGTGATGGGATTACTATGATAGATGAGAGAATGATAAAATGCAAGGCTGTCTCGCTTTCCTCTCGTTATCATTTTGGCTTGTCCCGAGCAGACATCGGCGTAAGTCCTTATTGTGAGAGACTGAGCCATCGTCAAGACGCCTGGCTTTGTGTAGCGGAAATTTAAGAGTGGTAAAGAGAAAAACCAGTTATATGCTAATTGAATTTGTTATAAAACAAGAAAAAGAAAATAAGAAAAAAATTGACTCTTGGTATAATGGGTAAGAAAAAGAGCTGAGCAAAGTTTTATTAACGAAACTGAACATTATTCTATCTTTTAAATCTTAAAAGCTGTAAAGGAGAAACAGTTATATGTTAATTGAGTTTGCTATAAAACGTCCAAAAGAAAAAAATTGACTCTTGGTATAATGGGGAAGAAAGAGAGGTGAGCAGTTTTATAAATGAAACTGAGCATTATTCTATCTTGTAAATCTTATGTATAGTTCTTTCCATTACTACTACCACCACAACTATTATACTACTACTACTACTACTACTACTACTACTACTACTACTACTACTACTCTTGCTGCTACTACTACTACAACCACTGCTAGCATTACTACTTCTACTACAACTACAACAATAACTACTACTACTACTACTACTACTACTACTACTACTACTACTGCTGCTGCTGCTGCTGCAACTACTACTACTACTACTACCACCACCACCACCACCACCACTACTACTACCACCACTACTACCATTACTACTACTACTTCTACTACAACTACCACCACCACCACCACCACTTCTAATACTACTACTATTACTGCTGCTGCTGCTGCTGTTACTACTACTACTACTACTACTACTACTACTACTACAACAACAACAACAACAACAACTACTGCTACTGCTGATGCTGCTTACAACTATTATTTTTTTTTACAATAAACCTTATTATAATTATCTATATTGATGTTATTATTTCTTGTATTACGACTGTTATGATCTACGGCTGCAATCCATAACCTGTGATAATGATAGTTTTCTAGTTGCAAAGCCGTACTATTTTTCACTATGGTTTTATTAATGTTTTCTCTACGTAGTGTTTTTGTAGGGGTTTTTTTTGTGAAAGGGCGGCAGTAAAACGAGTGCAAACGCTAGAAAGCAGTGCAAAAACACGGAAATGCAAATTTAATTGCATCCATGGTATTACGGTTGGCTTCCGAGTTTAAAAAAAAATTCATGCTTCATCTCTTTTTTTTTTTCTGTCCTGCCACTAGGACATTTGTGTGCTTTTTTTAAGTTTTTGTTCTTCAATCCCGGCTTTAGCATTCAAGTGGCTCTCGATCGAATACGTCATGGGTCTCTTGTGAAATGTTAATTCCTGTCCTTTTTATCGCGACTCTACCCCCATCCCTCAGGCGACCCACCACACACCTTCCGCCTACACCGGTCTCATTCAATCAATGCTCAAGCGGGATGACATAGAAGAAGCTCGCGTGTTCAATTTGGAGTTCATCAGATGGCCATTTATCTTAGGCTGCCCCCTTTGCCCGCGTATGTTCTTTATTTTCCCAGCACCAAAACTCCTGTGACACCAGGAATCAATGCCTTTCCACTGTTCCCTCTTGGCATTTGCCCCTTCAAAATATATTTCTTCTGTCCAGTCCCCATCCGCTCAGTTCATTCGTTATTCTGATTTGTCTGGAGGAAAGAAAAAACTTTGTTCCGTGCCTTTCCTTGGCCAATCCGTTCGATCCTTTTACAGAACGCAAGAAACCTAAAAATGAGGACTAGGTTTATTCCGTGGGCCAAACCACTTGTCCATCCATCCGGAAACAACCGTCCACTTGCTAGAGTCTTATTGGATGTCCTCTTCTTTTTATCTGTCCCCCATCATTTTTTTTCCCTCCCTCTTTTCTTCTTCCCTCCCCTTCCTTGTCTTCGTCCGTCCCGCAGTACTGGCCTGCTGTCCTCATCTCTACAGTAATTGTGTTCTCGACGTCTCTTGCAGCCAAAGAAGATCCGTCATGTTTTCTCCACCATCTTTCTATCGATCTTGCCTTATCAATGAAGGGAACATGAGAAATTTGAGAGGCGTCAGATCCAGTGAGATTCAGCCAAGATTTGGGGTGGAGATTCATGAGACGAAAGGCAGGGCAGGGAGATTTAGTGTAGCTTCTCTAGAGATAAGAGTGAAAGTCGGATAAAATACCAATCATGTGGAATTATTTTGGTAAAAAAGGTTAAGGTGCGGGCTGGAATATATCTTTGTGTGTCTCTTTATGACGCACAAGCCTAGGATCAGCTGACTTTGGTCTCTTATTTTATTCACGTCGCCTGTTCAAATAATTTTAACGTAAACGAAGTTTTAAAAATGTTTTAAAAATCAACATTCTGCTCATAATTTATGGCTTTATTCTTTAATTTCAGGATGGCCCTTTTATTTTAGTTCTAAATTGTTTAAATTTATCTTAGTTTCTTTTGGAGGCTCATACAGAGCAAATTTCTCTTATTCTTATGTCCAAAAGACTGGTCTGCAAAAATATAAAAAGATAATCCTCTTTCTCTCTCTTTCTTTCTCTCTCTCTCTCTCTCTCTCTCTCTCTCTCTCTATATATCTATCTATCTATCTATCTATCTATCTATTTATTTATCTTTCTATCTCTCTCTCTCTCTCTCTCTCTCTCTCTCTCTCTCTCTCTTGGTAATCAAATGAATGCATTTTTAAAAGATAAATTCTAAAAAAATGTCTTATAGGAAACGGGTTTTTTGGTTGGCTTTTTTTTTTTTAATAACAATACATGTTTTTCATGTTTGTTTGAGTTTTTTTATTATTTCTTCTCAGTTGTGATAAGAAAAGCGTTCTCTAACACTTCAAAAAAAAAATTGAAATTATTTCTAACTTCTGATGATAGTTTGGTTGTTCAATGAATTTCAAATTGAACGGGGGAAATAAATAATTGTATCCTTAAGCTTAAAGCAAACTATTTAATATTCGATCAATCGGTTGTTGGTTTTTTTTTTCTGTTGAACTGGTTAATGTCAGGTGCAAAATGCGCTCCTCACGATTTTAGAATGTTTTTGACTTTTTTTTTAAGGTAAAAATAGAGAACCATTAAAATATTATAAGAACTTCATGGGTCCCCTCCCCTTCTTCCACAAAAAAATAATAATTTTTCTTTCTATACTTTTTTGTCTTTTTCGAATTTAAAGAATAGCTCCAGGATAAACCGATATGCCAAGGTCGTACGATTTTATTTCCATTTTTCTTTCATTTCGATCCAAATGTGAGGCATTTTTTGCAACAAAACAAGTCGGGTTTTCTTTTCTACTGGTGGAGCTTCAAAAAAAAATCCATTGGTTCTTGCCAGAGGTATTGATCGCATTTCGGTTATTCTTGATCTTGTTCTACATGCTTAAGTAAACTCAAAAGAGATTGCCCCTCCTCTCGAGCACTGTAGTACTTGTCCTCACCCCATTGAACCTGCCACCGTCAGATCAATGTAATTCTCACAGTTGACGCTCTTCCACCCCACCGAAACGCTGCAAGACGGAGTAGAACAAACTCCAGTGAAATGGCAGAGAAACAAGAGACATGAATTAGAAAAATAAGAACGAAACGAAGCAAATTAATGGTCGTCGCACGTCAGCCTGGGTGTATCAATTGATCAACAGGACTGAAGGGATCGGCAAGCAATTGTGAGCAGGCTTGTCCCCAGTGCTCTTGTGTAGGACGTGCTTCGCAGCATCAATAGATCGCCTGTTGAGACCCTTAGGCTGATCCACAATAACGCTATATTCTAGGAAACATCCTTGGGGGATGCTGACACACTATTTCTTGTGTTCCTTTATATCTACATTTCACTTCTTGTTCTTTTCTCTCTCTCTCTCTTTCTCTCTCTTTCTCTCTCTCTCTCTCTCTCTCTCTCTCTCTCTCTCTCTCTCTCTCTCTCTCTCTCTCTCTCTCTCTCTCTCTCTCTCTCTCTCTCTCTCTATCTATCTCTCTCGCTCGCTCTTTCTCCATCAGTTTACTTATCTATTTCTATATATTTGCTTTCGAAATATTCCCTCTCTTCATCTTAACCCTTTACTTAAAAAGTAAGCTTTTTAGATAACTTTTAAACACCTTTTTTTACTCTCAATATTTTCTTCGAATAATAAATGTTGAATTGATTTTTTTACATCCCGTAATCGTATAACAAAAAGAATTGTCACTTTAAACTTCTTGGACTATAATTTTTTTTTTCTTCGATGGTTTTTGAATTGAAAACTATTGGATTATAAAAAAAATTTTGCGCCTCAGTTCACACCTAAAGTACAGAGAATTCAGAGAATTGTGCGAGCAGTGATCATTGATTGTTTTCTCTATAGTGCTTTAATTTGTCTGCGGTAGCACTAGTGGGAATATTTGAACCCCGTACTCAGTTTATATTCATTTATATGTCAATTTTTTTTCTTTATACTTTTTATCGAACCTGTTTATTTTTATGTCGCTCTGCTATCATTCATATTCGCGTATTGTTTGTAACATTTCTTTCTCCCTCTGAGCTCTGTATCCTTTGTTACTTTACCTTTCGGATTCTGCCTCTGTCTGCATGTCCGCTTTCTCTCTCTCTCTCTCTCTCTCTCTCTCTCTCTCTCTCTCTCTCTCTCTCTCTCTCTCTCTCTCTCTCTCTCTCTCTCTCTCTCTCTCTCTCTCTCTCTCTCTCTCTCTCTCTTCAAATTTCTGTTTTCATTTGTCCTCTTTCTCTCTCTTTCATTCTCTTTTCATCTTCTCCTCGTTTCTCTCTTTTTTTCTCTTTCGTCTAGTTTCTTTTCCATTCAATCCGCTGTCTGTTCGTGTTTCTTTGTATTTCTCTTTCTCTCTTGTTTATTTGTTCTCTCTTTCTATGCCTCATTTGTCTTGGTTTTTTTCACCCTCTTTTGGTTATTATTTGTCTGCGCTCTTTCACTATCTCTGTTTCTCTCAGTCTATTTCTATTCTCTGTCTCTCTGTCTGTCTGTCTGTCTGTCTGTCTGTCTGTCTGTCTGTCTGTCTGTCTGTCTCTCTCTCTCTCTCTCTCTCTCTCTCTCTCTCTCTCTCTCTCTCTCTCTCTCTCTCTCTCTCTCTTGTTCTCTGAACCTCTTCAATTTCCACATTTTACCAATGTAAATGTTTCCCTCGGGAGAGAATCCAACTCGAGCTAACAGAGCCACAGGAGATTACTATCAATGGAGACGGGGCAACAGAACAGAGAGGAGAGCCTGACCCCGTCTAGACTCTTGAGCCTGCCATGCTCCTGGCGTTTTACATTGTTCGCTCTGCAGCTTTGCGTATATTTATTGCAAATTACACACCGTGCATCAATGCATTGTCTAGGTTTGATGGGAAAGCTGTATAGCTTTATCTCAAACAAAATAACTCTACCCAATACAGAGTTTTGTTATAGTATAAACATGACGGCACTCAAAATTTTGCACACCGTAAAAAATGTAAAATATTATTCATTGATTGATGAAGCAGAGGGCACTGATACAGTTAGAAAGATAAACAATTAAATGAATAGGCAGGAAGATTTAAAAACAAACAACAAATAGATGGATGAATGGTCAAAAGATTGATCACTTAGAAAGTTCATAAATATATTTATGCATAAGCAAATATAAATATAAACAGATAAATACATGAATTGAAATTAATAGAGAGGGAGGGAAAAAGTAAACTTTACGATGATCGTAACCAATGCCAAAGTAATAAGTTACTTTCTTCGTAAAGTTATTGTCATGTTTGTTAATGGCAACCTAAAAACCAGTGCACAGAATGTTAGTAGAACAGGCTGACTAATGGAGAAATTATCATATGTACAATTATAATTGTGATTTCGAGTTCGGTTTATATACATGCACTTTATTAGCGTAAAAAATCAATGACTTAAAATTGTTCTTGCTACGGGTCAGCGATTTTGTTTCATGGAAATGCAGAAAATGAAAAAGGAATAAAAGTAAGGGCTTTTTATCGTGCAAGTTATTTGATTCTGTTCGATCCTTTTCAATCGATGAATACACGTCCAAGTGACCAAAGCCATATTAAGAAGGATTATCTAAACCCACAGCCGTATTAAGAGTTTATTTTTACGTGCGTTCACGGCAATGATAATGCTAATGATGTGGATAATGATGGTGCTGATGATTGTGGTGAAATTGGTGGTGGTAGTTGTGATGATAAGGAGGGTGGTGGCGGTGATGATGATACTGATGAGAAGACATAGCTCAGGCAGGGCTCAATCGGAAACCATTATGGTTATCTTTTCGTCATGTGTGTACAGTGGTGGAACGCTTCATAGCCGTTTTTCATTCCTCGTGAATAACACCATTGACTATCA
>JAWDGP010004263.1:2797500-2805000 GCA_033675545.1 Elysia crispata | reverse complement strand
TCTCTCTCTCTCTCTCTCTCTCTCTCTCTCTCTTTTAATTCACCTCCTTGTTCATCTATCTACCTAATTCTTTTTTCTCTATATCTTTCATTCGCCCTCGCTTTTGCTTTCTTTTTTTTCTTTATCTTTTTCCAACCTCTCATGGTCGCCATTCTTCTCCTCCCTTTCCCCTTCCAAAATTTAAAAAAAAATCCTTCTATCCTAGAAAATTCATGTTTTTCTGTTATAAAAGCTATACGTTAGTTCATCGAAATATTTAAAGCACCCATCTATTTTGAAATGTGCATATTTCTTACAAAGTCAATATCGCTGTTGAAACTAAAAGTTGTCGCGCGGGATTAGAAACTATAATCCTTTTGAAATATCTGTAAAAGCAAATAGCTGCCAAATAGAAATTTCTAACAGGAACAACCTGAAAGGAAAACGTCATAATACGTTTTTTACTGTAATGTGAGAAGTGCAAAATGCCAATCTGCACTTTAGCAGGTTGTAAAAATCAGTTGTTTTAAAATTATTGTAAAAAAAAAATAAAAACTATTTTAGAAATTCCTTCCAATGAGAATTTGAAAGCGTCTGAAATGCAGTTACACTTTTTCAACTAATTACTTGTTTGTTTCGTGCTTACGTACTTTACCTGGTCCAACATATGATTTTATTGCTTATTTCTAGGGATGTTAACCTTTTTATAATTATAACGTTTATAATAATGATAATATTTTGTCTTTATGATTAGCTTTAACGTTATACATGTATATCACTCTCTCAAAAGAGACTATCGGGTGTACCAATTTTTTTACAGAATTTTTTTTTCTTTTCTTTTCTTTTTTGAATTATAATTAGCCCTGAGATAAGCGGTTATGCTTGACTAGGCGCGTACAAACATTCTTTGATAAATCATTGAATATATCAGTTTACAAAAGTCTTGTTGGATTTGATATTGTTATTTTTGAGCCTCTTTGTAAGACTTTTAAGGATATGGTGAAAAAAGAGTCTTGTTTATAGGAATAACGCGAAAAAGGCTCATAGAAAGGAATAACGAAATCAAAAGGCTTTCCTTTTTTTTATAGATAACGTGAAAAAGGCTCCCACTGAGGTGGAATGAGAAAAACTCCTATTTACAGGAATAACGTAACAGTAACTTTTTAGGGGATAACGTGAAAATAAAAAAGGCTCCTGTTAATAGGAATGACGTGAAAGAGGCTCCCAGGGACTGGGAAAGAGAAACAACTTCTGATGACAGGAACAACGTTAGAATTGCCACTTCTTAACGTCAAAGAGGCCATATTTAACGTAGAAGAGGCTCCTAATTGCAGGGTCAATCCATAAAAAGGTTCCAACTTAATGTCTTGAGTGCAGCTCTGCTGCCTTCATCAGGTTCATGATCGTTTGCTCTTTAAAGCGGCAAACCAAAGCGAGACAGAAATGGACTCAGGCAGTCCATATTTTTAGATACCTCTAAAAGGGCTAAGTCCATATTAACTTATCGACCAGATCCTAAATGAATGTCCATGGCAAAGATAAGATTAAGGTTTGCATTCTGACAGTTCAATTTTTCATTAAAGGTTTAATTGTTAAATCATATCTGATTTTATGTCTCACAATATTGCTTTTTAGTTAAGTTTTAGCATCTTGTTCATCTTTTTCTTTTTATATAATCCGTTTGCAAAACGTGGTCAAAATACAATGAGTAGCTAAATAAGATACTTTTGAATAATTTTATTTTAAATTCATTTTGATCAGCCAGGATAAAGTACGTAGGAAACGCTATGCTTATGCCAGTTGCAATAATACAAGTCCCTTTTCTCGTACTTTATGTTTAATTATAATAATTAATTCAAAATTTGTTTCGCTCCTTGGACTCATCTCTGTGTCTTGCCATTGTCCAGGGCGTGTGGGTCACTGCTAGGGCTGTACTGCATTGTGCCGCACCTTCTGCTGGTCACTCTGGCACCCTATATAGACAGCAGATATGACGGTGGCATTCTGGGGTCAGAGGTCGGAGTCAAACCTGGTACGCTATAGTTAGTGCAAAGTTACGTCAATATAAGTGTTAGGAAGGAAACATGACAATATAAATCATAGGCTCGAATAATGCCACAATTCTCATTTTTATTTTTATTTTCCTATAGATTTCTTTGTTAGTGAATTTTAACCCTAAGAAGTTCGAAAAATTATTATAGAGAATAAAATAGATTTAAGAGAAAAAGTAGAGGCTTGCTTTAAATAGTATGGTTTTTTTTTATTTTTAGTAAACTGCTTTTAGGCACATAACTGCACTAAACTATCATAGTTTGCATATTGGTGACTTTTATTTATTTCTAAGTAATTGGTTACATAATCGTATTGCCTTAATTATTCCAATTTACACAGGTATGGCTTATCTGTTTGTGTCTGTCCCTCACACATTCAGCAAATACAACCTTTCCCATTTCATGGCTTTTCTTCTCTACCTCACGTTCGTTCTGATCAATCTACAACATTTGGTGAGTCAGCTTTGTTTTAAAATTTTGCGTATTCCAAGTCCAAACTGGACATTCGATAATGTTTTTATAATTTGTTAATCTTTCATAACACTTATCGTCAATCCCATAACACTTAGAGTGTAAAATGTCATTCTATAAAATTTTTAAGATAAATAATAAGAAAACGTTTGAAAATTAGAGTGAACGAGAAATATAATTATGTTGTTGTAACGAAAGTTAGAAGATCGATAGATTATTTTCTAGAGAATAGGAATGAAATAAAATGTATACATGCTTGTGTGGTTGTAATCAAAAGAGATAGTAAGGGAAAAATGTCAGAATTATTTTGTTTTCTTAAATTATTGCAAGGACGTGTATTCCTCAGTGCAGATCTCTGTGGCTGTTGCGTTAGATTTCAAATGAGTCAAAGGTTTCAAGTTATTGACAAAAAAAATACCAATTTTCGCCAAACATGTTGGACACTGTTACACTGGAATCTTTATAAGTGAGAAGACATACATGTCTCTACCAAACGAGCGAGATTGATGAGTGCTTAACCAAAAAATCCCTAGTTTTGTCCTATAAAATCATTGTTTTTCCATGATGATCATGGTTTCTTGTCTCTTTGTGCACCGTGTAGAGCCTGCATGTTCTGATGATCTGGGAGAATGCGAGCGCCGCGATTCCCAGGGCAGTAGTCGCCTTCCTGAGACGCCCACCTCTGCTGTCGGCGATCTTCATACTCATCTCTTTCTTTCTAACCTTGCCATACCTATCACAGGTGACGAGAACTTCTTTAAAATTGCCAGTTTTTCAATGCGTATTCTTAAGCCTTAATAGATAAATTGTTCGATTTCAAATGTCTAGTTATATGCTATACTGTAATTTTCAACGCCACACATACGCGCTGTAAAAAAGCTATTGACTGTCAATGCTATCGAAGTGTTCAATATTGGATAGAAAGATTCTGTTAGTACCAGACATACTAATATAGGTCTCAGGTGGTTTCAGTGGAATTTTATTTATAAATGTTTGTAAAATCTGTCCACAAAATCTATTACAAACAAGAACAATCTTCCCAAAACTCACCAAATAAACAAGCACGTTCATTAACTTTGTTAAACAGAAATAATTAGGTAAGAAATATTATTCACTGAGTCTATCAAAGGCATATCCCACTTCTGGGATTGCATGGGCATATGTGGGAATTTCAACAAGTGCTGACGTTGAAAGACATTCTAACAAAGTGTAAGTTTCGATACAGCTCTAGGTTAAGTTCCATCCAGTCCCATCCAAATGTCAGAGTTAACGTGTCATTCTCCATATCTAGAGAAAAAAATATTAAAGCAATGCCATGATCAGCGATTTACATTTCTGATATTTTAACCTAGACTCTTTACCAGAAATCGATTAAGTGCGAAGATTATCATCGAGATAAAATACCATCTTAGCCAGAAAAGAATTTCAAATTTAAAAAGTAATCTTTGATCTATCTTTTTTCAGAGCAGCTAAAACTGTGTTTCAATTTATTTTTAAAAGTTCATCGTATTGACAACTTACCAGATCAAAAACATTTTAAGCTTGCCCCAGACAGTTAATTTCATTTTCAAAATTATGATTATAATAGATTAAACTATCATTTTTAATTATGGATAATAATATTTATTTCAGTGTGGTATATACCTCTACCAAATTATCCGCTTCTACGTCGACCGCCTCATATTTTCCCTCATTATCTTCAGTATGGTCCCTTGTGTCATAGGCTTCAGTAAGTTGGATTGTTTTTTTATTTATAGTTTGGTTCCTTGTTTCGTGAACTTTTTTAAAAAGTGTTTTTAAAAGAATATCTTCACCAGAATTATATTGTGAAATTGACTTTATCATCAAACTTTACAGCTTTAGAAAGAATTGAAAACAGTCTCAACGTACCTGGTTTGTTCCCTTTTTTTTGAGTTTAAATTAAATATGAAAAGTATTTTTTCGCTTGTTATATAGATTTACTACTTAATTGTACAACAATCTTCTCTCTGGTACATCTATGTCCAGCTATTCTGTTGTAATTCGAAAATAATTTTAGAACCAGTTTTGTTAACAAAGTTTTTTCATCATTTTAGAGCAACATATTACCTCTTTCTCACGTGATTGTTTCACACATGAATCATAATGCCAATCTCAAGTCAAAGTTAACCTTTTGAATGCGTCTCATTTGATGCAGTCCGACAAGAAACATTGCGGACACCAATAGATCGAGTATTCATGGGTGTATGGTACGGAGTAGCATCAGTGATGGCTGCAGTGAGTACACTTCATCAATCTTTGTAATTATGGTCAAAGATGGATTACTTTTACACTGCCTCATAAATATCAGGTCCTAAAATATTTATCGTGAATTAGAAAAAATTTCGTTGCCTTATTAAAGGAAATTTCTGTACGATTAGGTCTTTTAATTCTCATTTTGAACAACATAGAAAGTTTTCCTTCCTGTATTGTTACCGTTACCACTATTTCTACTCCGTCAAATAATGTACTTATTTTACTTACTGCTACTATTACTACTACTACTACTACTACTACTACTACTACTACTACTACTACTACTACTACTACTACTACTACTACTACTACTACTACTACTACTACTACTACTACTACTACTACTACTACTTCTACCGCTATTACTACTGCTGTTGCTATTTCTACTGCTGCAGCTCCTGATGCTGCTTTTCATAATACTATTTTGACTACCGTTCGTACGATAACTTTCACGAAAATTTTGCAGCCTCTTCGTGACTTCATTCTCAGCTTTGATGCTACTATTGTTCCCTCTATAATTATCGTGATATTCTTTCTTTCTCCGCCATGTCTTCAGTGCTTATTGATCTACAACTTCGTAGTTTACGTGTATCCTGAGGCTGTGGTGGCCTATGAGCAGAGATGGGCTGAAAACCTCGGCTGGTGTGTCAGTATTGCTCCTCTTTTGCTAGGAGTGACCCTAGGAGCTCTTCATACTCTCTTCTCACTAAAGGGCTCGCTTGCTCAGGTAAGATAATACAAAATATTTGTCGTCCTAAATGTTGTTTTTTCACATACATATTCAATTTTTTCTAAAATCTTTCCCGTCTTTTTTTTTTTTTCAGTTATATACATTCATCAAAAGAGAGACTTTATCATAATTGTCAATAATTTTTGTTTTTTTATAATAGATAAATATTCCCCTCTTGATCTTGGAATTTGTTTTTGCAGAGTGGCCCAACAGCGGCTCTAGTTTTTACATAATTGGTCAATTTTTTGTATCAAATCGCCGCATGTCCTGCTTAGGTTCTTTACGTCATTGAAAAATCTATAAAGTGTGCACATATTCCAGAAATTAGTGTGTGCAGCTTTGCACAACTGCTTTAATTTCTTTTTCGTTGTTATTCATTACCTCCTCCTATTCTTCTTCCCAACAACTTTTTGCCTATTCAGCGCCTGCTCAACTCCCTGAAGACGGGATCTTTGCCAAGTGCTGACGGGACTTCACCTTGCGATACTCCATCTGGCGACACCGGGGACACAGATCTCAAGTCCCCATGCCTGGCTCGCCGCAACCTCTCCCTGCTGGCCCGACACGAAGCGGCTTCTCCGGTCTCCCATGCCCGCGCGCCTCTTCTGCAAGGCCAGGGCTCTCCACCTTCTGATTGGTCAAGAGACGCAAGGGAAACAACAAGTCGTAAAATAACGAGAGATTCGGCCAATCAGGGGCCTAAAGTGCATAGAAAAAAGATGAAAACCACGGAGACTAATCAGTCCAAGGGAAATAACCATCCGCCGAACTCATCCTCGAAACGTTACAGCGAAGATGTAATATTGAGAAAAAATCGAACTGAAATTGTGTCACCACGAAAGCGGAAGTCGACCGCTGGAGCAATTGGCCGCGAGAATAGCGGGTTTGGGGAAGATGAGCAGAGAGGTGGACACGGCATCCTTTCAGCAGAACGTCAAATGTCATATCAGGGAGACTGCTGCTCTTCTGGAGCTTGCGGTTGCAACGTCGAAGGAGTCACTGGTACACAAATTCCTGATACCCGGAACAGTTGTGAGGGAGATAGTAGTGGGTCTGGATCCGTTCCAGTAGGCTACGGAACATTACATACTACAGGGACACCAAAGGCTAACGTTGAGGTCATTCTCAAGTCCGCAAGCGATGGCAATATGGTTAGGCTGTAAAGGAATAATCGTACAGATCCTAAATTTTAACCAAAGTGAGTTCTCTGGCGGAGCGGGAGAAACGTATCAACCTTTGCTCTTTGGACAATGGAAAGATAATGTACTTACTATAATTTGAGGCTAGGATGGCGGTACTGCAGCTAACGAGGGTTTGTGAAAGAGAGGGAAGCAGTGACAGGCTTGTTCTTAGATAAAATTCATCATTAAGACAAGAAGGTTTCTGTCATCAGCCATATATTTTATCCTGTGTAGTACACAATTTTGTTTAATGTGTGGCTTTTAATAAAGCTCATTTCTGTCATTAACCTCTTTTTCAAAGGGTACTACAGTTCTTGTCAAAACGTGATCCAAAAACAAACACAGGGAGAAAGAAGAGAAAGGTTGTGAAGAAGGGAGGCAGAGGGTGAGAAGAGAGAAAGAGAGAGAGAGAGAGAGAGAGAGAGAGAGAGAGAGAGAGAGAGAGAGAGAGAGAAAACTTGTCAGAAATAAAGAGACAGTGTGAATTTAGGAGTGAAGGCGAGATGGAAGAGGGAAAGAAGAGGATAATGGTCAAACAAATGGGAGGAGATAAGATGTAAACTATTATAAGGTCAAAATCTGAAGAGACACAAAATGTGCATATTTGTGTGTGAGAATCTACATTATACCTGCCGTAAAAACGGGGTGAGAAGACTAGCGACTTTATACGCTTGGTCTTGCATAACAGAGCCGTTTGATCTTCATTGCCCAATTTAAAAGTGTTTTGCTTGTTTTGCTAACATTTTTTTGCCATTTCCATTCTACATATTGCGCACAAACACGAAGGCTGTGAGATTCTTCCTATGGTATTAAA
>JAWDGP010004263.1:2752500-2790000 GCA_033675545.1 Elysia crispata | reverse complement strand
GAAATACAATATATAGATTTATAAAAAAAAAAAAATATTTATTCAATACGAATGTATGTGCATTTTTTGTTATTTTTATAACACTCGACCATTTCCCACAGATGCTATTTTTAAGAAGTATCTTATCAAGTTGCAGATACATCAAATGATGTAGTTTATGGAATTATGTGAAAATACATCGGTCCGAAAGTAGGCAATCGATAATTTACGTTGCTCACGAAGATAATAAAATAAAAATATGTCGCGGCACCATCTCTTTGGGTGCGTCAATATCATTTGTGTCTCGTATGGTGAAACGCAACCTGTTTCTTATTATGAACGCCTCACCAGTAGAGATTCTCCTCAGCAAGTTCCCTGAACGCTCGAGCCACAGCCGTCTGTTCCTGGCTGAGATGCTCGTCCACATTCAGGCCCAGTTGGCGCACAAGATACTCCATTCCTAGTTGAGAGTCGGCCACGGAGTGACCGTTGTACTCCAGCCACGGGGTCTTGCCTTTAGTAGACATCATGCCACTGTGGTCATTCTATGGTTGAGTGGGTAAAAGTTCTCTTAATTTAGTGCAGTTATAAAGATTTTCAGTTGATTTTTTTTAACTTAAACAAAAATGAAGCAACATTCTGTATAAGGATCTCCTGGTATGATAATTATATAAGACTTAAAAAAATTTTTTTTTTACTGTTGCTTTTCTTGTGGCCGTTTTAGGTGTTCTTGCTTTTCTTTTTTGTCTCCACTATTTCCTCTATTTATATCATAGACATTAATTTTGGTTTTGTTGTTGTTGTTGTTGTTGTTTTTTTAATTAATTAACGAGTTACATAACAACCATAAAGTCTGTGCTTTATTCCTGACGAGAAGTAGACGTAACCAGTTGCTTTTCAGGAAGGCGATCCAATTTACTGCATTGTAGAAAGCACAAAGGATTTTATTGTTTAAGTTTTATGATTTTTACATTCTTAGCATGGTCTTCTGTTACGTCATACTTGAGATAACCGGCCTGAGCCATGGTCACTAATTTGGTCACAATTAAGACTAAAAAAAAAAAACGGTGGATGTGATGGGAAGAACACGCTTCAGTAACTCCATTGGGAACTCACCATATAAGGAATTTTGTGCATACGTAAGAAAGTCTCCAGCTTTAGGGGAAATGGTGAGAGGCTGGGAGCCCATGGTCCACGACCTACTTGATATAAACATACTACTCCATCTGGCACGGAGGGACGTTTTTTCCTGAGAAACACAATTGTGGTGTGGCAATGGTGAAAAGCGAGGTAAATCCATGGAAAATTGTACGAAAATCACCTTTACTATTAGTAGGAGTAGTAACATCAGCAGCAGGAGTAGAAATAGTAGAAGTAGCAGCAGTAGCAGCAGCACTAGCAGCAGTAGTAATGATAGTAGTAGTAGTAGTAGTAGTAGTAGTAGTAGTAGTAGTAGTAGTAGTAGTAGTAGTAGTAGTAGTAGTAGTAGTAGTAGTAGTAGTAGTAGTACCAAAAGTAGAAGCTGCAGCAGTAGTAGTAGTATTTGTAGTAGTAGTAGTAGTAGTAGTAGTAGTAGTAGTAGTAGTAGTAGTAGTAGTAGTAGTAACAGCAGCAGCAGTGCAGTTGTAGTACTAATATTAGTAGTAGTAGTAGTAGTAGTAGTAGTAGTAGTAGTAGTAGTAGTAGTAGTAGTAGTAGTAGTAGTAATAGGAGTAGTAGCAGCAGAAGCTGCAGCAGTAGTAGTAGTAGTAGTAGTAGCAGCAGCAGCAGCAATAGCAGCAGTAGTAGTAGTAGTAGTAGTAGTAGTAGTAGTAGCAGCAGCAGCAGCAGCAGCAGCAGCAGCAATAGTAGTAGTAGTAGTAGTAGTAGTAGTAGTAGTAGTAGTAGTAGTAGTAGTAGTAGTAGCAACAGCAGCAGCAGCAGCAATAATAGTAGTAGTAGTAGTAGTAGTAGTAGTAGTAGTAGTAGTAGTAGTAGTAGTAGTAGTAGTAGTAGTAGTAGTAGTAGTAGTAGTAGTAGTAGTAGTAGTAGTAGTAGCAGCAGCAGCAATAATAGTGGTTGCTGCGATCAGGTGTTGTAAAAACATCACAAAACATTATAATTTAAATTGTGTACTTCTTTTTCTTTGGAGGGTGGGGGGATCTGCTTTAAGTTATACAGAGATTGTACATATATTTATATACTGACATTATTACTTCCATTTTAAACTCTTAAAATTCATGGCTAGGATGAAAAGTTTTTCGTTTTCGTTTTTTAGTTCTTCTTTCTTTTTTTCGTGAGACTGGTTTGCTTTTGATAATAACTTAGTATGAACAGTCGTATCAAAGTAAAAAATCCTCAGTCCAACAAATAACAGGGTTCAAATTCAGTTTATACAAAGCTAAAAGGAGAAATCAGAACAGTGAAGGCTCTCGAAATTTAATGCAACACGAACCTCATAATGTCGTTGATTCCAGAATTACTTTAAGTTGTGAAAACGAAAGACGGGGCAAGTCTTCAAGATTGAGGAAGACAGACGCATACAGAGAAAAAGCAAGAAAGCTAAAGACAGATGGAACAGGCGTAAAAGATGGATCTGTAGCAGAGTTATGCAGTGTCCTCAATTAGCCTTGAGAGAGAGGGCGAGAGGGAAGAGAGAGAGAGAGAGAGAGAGAGAGAGAGAGAGAGAGAGAGAGAGAGAGAGAGAGAGAGAGAGAGAGAGAGAGAGAGAGAGAGAGAGAGAGAGAGAGAGAGAGAGATTACGAACAAATCGATACTGCATCTTGCCTGTCATTCTTGGCTGTACGGCTGTTTGTTACCTACGAATTAAGTGCTGGCTTTGAACCTCTACATTTCTTTTAACATTATGTGGGAGGAAAAGAACTACATATAACTCTTAGTTGTGAAATGGTCTACGCTACTAGTATACTACTTAATCACCCATTACTATTGGTAAAAGTCAAAGGAAGGTGGATCAAACGAATTTGCCCTTTTAGCTTCATTTCACACCATCAATGATATTCTAGTCCTTAGGTAGGAATCTAGTTCTACATCTATTGGTAACTTTGAAGTTTTCATTTCCATAGAAACTCTTTTGATTTAATGACACCATGTCACGTAAATTAAATAAAAATGGAACTTTTAAGAGATAGATCTTAGATCTAGTGAGTTCGATGTACTCAGTGACTAAAATTGGATGTTAAGCAAAATAAAAGTTGATATATCGCAGCGTAAATGCGTTTCCCTGATTGTGTTGCTGACACTTCAAATATTTATCAGTGCATAGTACAATTAATTCAAAACATTTCATCTCTGATAGGTCAAAACTGATGTTATAGAACTTAACATATCTGAAGAAGTATTGCAACAAGGAGAGTCATATCAGAATGAGTCGTGTTTTACATGAATTTAGCTTTAAAGTGTTTAAAACTCGAAGTGTCAGTTTCGCAGATAATGTTGAAACCTAAAACGAAGTGATACAGGTAATTATGGTTAACCCATAAAATTAATTTTTTTACAAGGATTTAACACTGAAGTACTTGGTGTAAAAAGCTCCTAATGAGCAGGATTTGTATCTTAACGATAAGGATAAGGCTGTGAATAAAGATACTTACGATTTCTTGTATAACATAGCTGCACTCAAGACAATGACAGCCACAAAAAACAAGCATGTCATCAGCGAAAACATTTTATATACCACTATTATATTTCACTCTATGTTGCATCAAGTTTGGAAAAAGTATTTTGACATTTTGAAATTTATTTGTATTTTTTTTTCTGCAGATATAAGTCTAGATAATAAATTGTGTTCCGCAATTTTATTTAGAATCGCTGACACATGTAGGCCTACTTTCTACTTTAAAAGCTAATTTTCCTTTCAAATGTTATTGATTATACAAAGCACACTTTCACAGCTTCACTGCGTTCCAAATAAACGATAAGCAACCGTATGAGATATCTTTCAGTAGTAGCACAATATTAATGAAGCATGGGCCAGCCATGAAGTGATGGGGGAAATTATTTCATAAGCTTTCGTTCTACATATTTCGAAACCGTTTCTAGTCCACGCGCCTGTAAAACTCGAACGGATCAACGGTTTCTAAAGATTTGTGATCTTTAAACAGGCAAGAAGAAGATCTTGGTTTCAAGAATGCAATTACATTTACGGAGTATTATTTTCCTCCTTTTCCCTACAATCTAATCTATCACATTCGTCTGCTTGGAATAATAATATTGTCTGCTAGGTAGCAGGATGTTAAGCCCACTGTAGGTTAAGGAAGAAATACTCTGCGGGCCGCTCTGTGTGCTAGATCTAGAATCTAGCTCTGCGCTAGCTTTAGACCTGATTCAGTTAGTCCCACGGTCATGAAGATGGGAAGAGGGTAAATTCTGCAGCGGTCAGTGAGTTATGTAGAGGGGGAAAAAATGAAAAAATGGAGGGGAAAAAAGGTTATGTAAAGAGCGACATAGCTCTCTCTCTCTCTCTCTCTCTCTCTCTCTCTCTCTCTCTCTCTCTCTCTCTCTCTCTCTCTCTCTCTCTCTCTCTCTCTCTCTCTCTGTGCATTTAGATATTTAGATATATATTTAGATGACCTGTACACGACCTTGCAGTTATAATGGGCAGCGTCGTGTCAGGACTGGGACGATAACATCTCTCTCTCTCTCTCTCTCTCTCTCTCTCTCTCTCTCTCTCTCTCTCTCTCTCTCTCTCTCTCTCTCTCTCTCTCTCTCTCTCTCTCTCTCTCTCTCTCTTTTTCTCTAGCTACCTAGCTAGCTAACTAACTAACTGTGTTTTTGTTTCGTATTGTCAAGTAATAAACAAACTGAGTAACAATAAAACAATAAAATATGTGTGTCTGCCCTGTGATGCAAGGTCACTGCGACATATAGTCTGTCTTTAACATAGTCTGCTCCACTATTTCGTAACTCACTTCTATTGCTTTAGGCTCGACACTCGTGTCTCTTGTGCTGAATGACCTGGTCAAGATCATCAAATAAGTTTATATAGTGTATGTGTATTATATATATATATATATATATATATATGTGTGTGTGTGTGCGCGTGTGTGTACACATACATATGTGCGTGTGTGTGTGTGTATATATATATATATATATATATATATATATATATATATATATTTATTATTTCTTCAATCCATTTAGAGCTTTTTTCTCATTGAACTTAGAATTCTGAAAATAAGAGTCTTATTTGAATTCTTTTTAGATAAACAAGAGACAGAGAATAACAATAAATGAAGTCGATCGTGGTAAAAATAAATAAATAAATAAAATAAAGTTTAAAAACTAGTGAGTGAAAGGAAGGATTAATTTTGACAGTTTAACCATTTTACTTGTTTTATGACTAGCAAAGACCCTAGGAAGTAGACAGTCCACGGACAAGATGGTAATAAGCGCAGCGAAGGGATAATTGTTTTCTGGCTGCTTTTCATCCGGCAGGAGGGAAAGGTCAAGCGACGGACATCCTCCTCTAAATGTCACGCACAGGCTAGGCATAGCACACAGAACCTGATGTTTAAATGGGCACTAGTGTCCTTAATACGCGCACGATTCAAAGATCATTGTAAACAGAACACGGCAGCCTAACTTTCCTCCATTAGCGTTTCCATCACGTTTTAGAACATTCCTACAAAATAATGTCATCTTAAATGTGTAAATAACTCTACAGCACCAGAAATCGCTTATTAAATAAGCAAAATCCTACATTTTTAAAGACATTTCCAAGTAGCAGTGACTTCACAAATCAATCAATCACCATCATCACTGAGAGGGACTTCAAGCGGTGCGTCTATAAACTTTTCGTTATGCCAAGAAAAAAATAACAGTCAAAAATATTACTGTTGTTTTGAGTGATGCTAGGATTTATAACATTAACAGTAACTTCATTATATTTTAGTAACAGGAAAGTTCGGATAACAATGCAACAGAACACACTGAACTCAAATATATATCCGATTACAATGCAATTCACAATTTATTGTTCACCTAGTTTTACAGAGCAAACCACCGTGCTTGCAGTCTGATATGAATTAAAATATCGCAATCAAGCAATGGCACTCCTCCAAGCGCATAGAAAATGAGTTTATTGCCATTTGCTGTGTCACTTTGTACCTACATTTGACAATAGAAAAAAGAATGGCATTTTAGTTCTTAACATCTTGCTTAGGGCCTATTAAATCTCGTGCACTGCTTATCGCTTTTAGGCAACAAAGAATGGGCATTTGGATTAGCGATTGAAAAAAATAGGAGATTAAACTTTAAAAAAAAACTGATTTCAAAACCTTTTCTTGTCTTTGAGAAATTTAAATAAACTCAAGGCAGATCTTTTAATCCTATTACTGAAGCAATTTAAAGCGGAGCACCATTGATACTTAATACTGACCTGTGCCAATGTTCTTTGTCTACACATGGTAACAAAATTAATAATGTGCAAATTGTGCGCGCTCAGGTGAGTCAGCCAGTCGGCGCCTCGATACCATGCTTCGAGCTCTCTTTGTACCTATAAATAATACTGTCTGGTTCTATCTAACAACTTATTTGCGACCAGAAGCTATCACTAATTATAACTGCAGGTCTAGATAGGGCTGAACGCGGCAACACACCAGCATACTTTTAATGCGATTCATTGCATCCAAATTAACCGCTTCAGCTAATGGTAGTGTATGGCGAAACTTGAAGAATGAGTAGGTCAGAGCCTTCTTGTCATCCAGCCTCTGCAGATGAACACAGACGTGCTAGCGACTAGCTTCGGCCAATCTGAAAATGTCATTTCGAACCGGATGTTCGAGTTTTATGGGGCTACTGGCGTTTGCTATTTTGCACGAAAAATTATACCAAAGAGCAATTATTTTAATTTGAACTGGGGTTCATACAAAGTTAATGTTGATTTGCAAAAATCTTCAAAACATTTGAATATTGTATCAGTATTGGTTAAAAAAAGCAGCTTAATAAAGCAACACATCTCTATTTCAATAAGGAAGAATGTGCTGTTTTAAATTATGTACATTTTACAGAGCTAAAAGTACATATATATATATATATATATATATATATATATATATATATATATATATATATATATATATATATATACACTGTTGCTTCTCATACAAAACTGAAAAGAGAGTTCACTTTTAGTTATGTCGGTAGGCCTGTTTACCATTCAAGGCAATGCTCTGGCTGATAAAGTTATATATGCAAAATTAGGTAAAATTTTAAAGAACAACAGTTTTCAAAATGCAACAGAGACTTTTTTCAAGGTCATTCCTTTCAATTTCGCTCACATCTGCTTTTCGCTTTGCAACACAGCGAAAAAACAGAATGACTTTGCAAGATAAAAAATATTCGGAGGCAACACACCGTAACAACGTCTGCATAATAATATCATATATCTCTTTAACCAAACTTTTTGAACGTCAACATTGCTGTACAATTTTAATAACTTTTGATTTCGAATTTTACTGCAATCAAAGTTGTTATAAATTTTAATTTAGGATCAGTCTTAACAGACAACGGTCCCATGGTGAGGGTGACTTGAATTACTAAAGTATTTAACCGCCAGATTAAAATATTGCCCTGTCTTAATTTTTTTTTCGGATGAAAAGGTATTGGAGATGAGGTTTAGCCTGATGATAATATACTTGTGTTCTGAATTCTAGTCAAACTTCACAGACAGCATGACGGCTAGACATTCATAACTTAAGATAACTAAACGTATTGATTTTTCCACTTGGCTGCACAATGTATCAAGTCAGTGACACATAATTATCCTGTCATCGATTTCTATCTTCCTGTCTTTGTTTACTGCACCTTTCTGTATTGCATGGATAGTTCTTTTATGGTTTTTTACTTATTAAATTCCAGTATGGATTGAATGAGTTGACAACACAGCTTTGGTTTACATGATTGTTGCGTGCCCTGGACCAGAAACATAGTTTGTGATTTGTATCATCGCTGTGCTTCGGTAAGGCCCCACTGTGGATCCAGCCATCTGCACTTATAGGTCGGCTAGTGGTTGATCTCATTTCACCTTTGCGTATGGTGATCGGTATGCATAAATGTATAATCGGGGCTCCGCTGGACCCACGACATGTGGCTGTAGCATACTGGAACGCCACTGGACCATAGCATTCCAATATATACGAGTTATCCCTTTCATCCGAAGGTTTAATAACAACCCTTTTCATTTTACCGATAGTTACCTTTTTAGGTTTTCCATGAGGATGGGAGACGATCAAAACAATGAAATGGTTTAAAAATTCACTTCTGCCCCACATTGTAAACCACGTCATTTTGAAGTTCATTCCTAAATGAGCAGAATGCGTGTAGGCTTGCAGCTGTTGAGCGAGAGATTGATCATGAAGAACACACCTCATTACACAGAAGTCATCCTCGGTATCGAGCATCTCCAGATCAAATGCTTGCAGACTTTTCATCGTGCCATCGGTGTTGCAGTTCTCATCATCAAAGAAAAGATCAACTTTTGTTGCTTTTGCCTCCTTTGTATCGAATGCAACATGACAAGCCGTTCGTAGATAAACCCACCAGTATTGTCCTCCCTTATTTACAGCACCTTTAAAACATGGACATGCACCTTGACCAATGGCCACACCTGTTATAAGGCCCGATCCTGTGCGAAGTTTATCCGTACCTCGAAAGTCGGAAAGTGGGTCGTCATCTGGCCGATCCTCACTGGTGTATCGCACCCGTAGTCTCACTGTAAGATCTGCAATAGCTTTAAAAGTGCGGAACGTTTGTTGATCTCGAAAGTCGGGGGGCAAATGCTTCATCGCGAAGTCTTTGACGGGGATGAAATTGCGATGCCCTGGGTTTTTCTTGCAAGTTTGCCAATGAGCCTCGCTTTCTTCTGCCTCAAGCCCGCTTCCAAGAATCTCACATTCGTGATCACCTGAAGATAAAAGTATTATGACTTTGACGCTGCTTTATTATATAGTGACTGTAATTTTTGGATCACTATACAGGCATGAAGTGTTTGATCAAATTAGGATTTTCGTACTTCTCCAACCTTTTGACAGCAATAAACTTTGAAACAATTTTTTTTTTAATTTGTTAATGTCACTGAAAATAAGCATTACAAAGAGAGACTATGTTATACAATGCCCTGTTATGATAGACCGTGTGCGAAAAAAAAAAATAACATGATTTACCTCGCGTAATCTGTAATCGATGCGAAGAAGACTGGCTTCTCAATGAATTCCCCACTGAGAAATAAAAGAAAGAAATTTTTATTCAGGATCTAATGTATTTAATAAGAAACTACTTTATTTACTTATTCTTTCTAGAACATCTGGCGAGGATAAATTTCTGCTTCTTTTTTACTACTTTTTTCTCAATTTATTTCGTCCTTTACCTATTTAATCTCTCTCTCTCTCTCTCTCTCTCTCTCTCTCTCTCTCTCTCTCTCTCTCTCTCTCTCTCTCTCTCTCTCTCTCTCTCTCTCTGTGTCATGGATCATTTTAAAGAGTTAGAGAAAAATTGTCTGCTCTACTAAGATCTCTTGAACGGCTCCTAATAAAAGTTGACAGAAATATTTCAAGAATTGAAATCCTCTAATGCGAAAGGATTATTCAATCTAATTATTTACTTAAGCGTCAAAGACCAACAAGATATAGAAGTGAAAAAAATTATTAAACATAAATTTATTTTCAACGATTTGTTTCATTTACTTCTTTGGCTTGAGCCGTTGTAAATTGCAAGTGCTGAAAATCAATAACTTATAAGACCACTTTTGTGCCTTTTCAAGCTGTTTTTTTTTCCGACATCCTCTTCCTCTCTAACTCTTTGGCATTAGTTTTACTCCTTACATTTCGAATATTCTATATCTTAAACACAGTATTGTTTTAGAGGAGATTTAAGTGCCCTCTAAAAATCACCAAATATTTTTTTTATGTTAATTTTAAAATAGTTAATAACCCTTTAACGATGCTTGCTTAAGAGCCAAATTTTCAAAATACTTCGACATGAATTAATTAACTTGTTTTATTTGTATTAATTCTCAGCATTGAATATATTCAATTTTCTATCACAAAATGTGTTGCATATTAAATTCTCTCTCTCTTTCTCTCTCTCTCTCTCTCTCTCTCTCTCTCTCTCTCTCTCTCTCTCTCTCTCTCTCTCTCTCTCTCTCTCTCTCTCTCTCTCTCTGGATATCTAAAATCTTACTTGTGAGCGCTTCCTTTTGTCTTTAAGAATACTTCCAACACTAGAACATTACTGTTGTGTTATGACATAACACCTGTAGAAAAGAGGCAGACGATTTATTTGAACAGCCATTATCTACTCTTGCAATTCTACATGATTGAGATTCAATGGAAAAATGAATGCTGATAAATGAATTTAAAAAAAATTGGTTATAATTTATTATTTAGTGGCAATACAAATTGATATAACATTAAAGAAAAAAAGGTTTAAGAGTAATTAATAAAGCTGCTTGATGAATCATATTGGAACTGCTAAATATAAACTAATTTCTAGTTGTTGAGTGAACGAAGGAAAAATGATAATTTATTCTATTGTAAGATATTGGTAGTTTTGTAGACGAGACATTTATCATTTAAATAAAGGCAATGTGAGATATCATATTACCCAATACTTACCATAAGGAACAAGATTAGTATCTTTAGATTTTCTTTTATCGGTACTTGTAATTTCACCTACCAGCTAATGCCATCCAAAATCTTCCAGGTTGTTTGCATCTGTTTATTCTTGTATCAGTATATAAGGTAACTGGTTGCTTGAACGGTTTGTTGAAAATGGCTAGAAGGGGAGGCTTCCTAAAAATCGAATATTTCTGTACTTTCGCAATCTATTTTTAGATCCTTTAAAACGTTAATTAGAAAACTGGAATTCTTAGCCGCGCAGCTATTTAAACCTATATGATAATGAATTCTGAGAAAATAAATAAATCTGTGACTGGATTTGGATTTTACTCAACACCTATTCACAGCAGCTGAGTCAGAGTGTCATCGGGTATTCCCAAAACTAAATTTGGGCTACGAACTCCGTGAATATAATAATGACCCGCTTAGCAAATGAAGCGTGTTATTTCTTTTCTTTCTTTCTTATTTTTTTTTAAAGGGGAAGGGGTAGGGTTTGATTGGGGGGGGGGGCGAATATGTGCCCATCGCATTTCACACTTTAAATAGTCTGAGTTAAAATAATCTAGCTTGTTTCAGGGAGAGTTCATATCTTGAGAATGATAGCAAAATGAAACGTCTAGTGAATACAAACTGCAAAAACCAACACCTTCCGAAAAGCTGGAAAACACTTAGGCCCAAATATCAAAGGCTTTGACAACAGTTTAAATGGTGCGAATATTGTAATCAGAACAGATTTGAAACCTACTGGAAGCCTAAATTGATTTGTGTGTGTGTGTGTGTGTGTCGCCTTTACCTACCTCTGGTTGAGCAGACTCATTTTCATGAATTGACAATCAGAAGTATTGAAAAGATGCCCCTAGTAGGCTACAATTTTGTTGAAGTATATTTCTCCATATTATTTTAAGTGATTTTTGTTATAGGGCCTATTTTCCCAGCTTGAATTAGGAAACCACATTGCATAAATAGCGTCAGTGCTTCACGGTTTAGGTTCCTCAATGCTGATACCATGGCTTTATGTGCTTAACAGGCTGGAATTGTTATCTTTGTTGAAGTCTAAGTTTTGATAAGATTTTGAAAGGTTCTGATAGAGTGTGGAATACCTGGGTAATCCTGATCATATTCTGTTAGCCTTCATTAGATTTTTAAACTAAAGCCTTGTTTGAAGAGAGTAAATAATCATAATAATAGTGCAAACAAATTCTGCTGTTCAATACAAATATTAGCACACTGATCACTGTCCGAAGTTAAAAGTAATTCCAAGGAATGTTTAGAAAATAAAAGATTGTCAAAGTCCAGTTTCAACCATTTACTTGAAATCGTTGTTTGTTATGTTCTGAATATGTATCTTTTCTAAGCAATTAGGTTTTAAAGACAGCAACAAGTCTGAATAATAGTTACACATACAACGGGGAAAAAAATCAATGCCTTCCCTCAGGGAAATGAAAAGAGTCTTGAATCTAGAGATTTGATGTTAAAAGGAGTTTGAAAAAAGCATGACGAAAAGCTTCTCAATGATCTCACTGAAAGTACAAGCCAGGTGGAAAAAAAAGGTCATCGCTATCAATAATATTATTGCTTCCAACTGAAATTTAATCTTTACGGCTGATGTAAAACAAAAGATATTATATCATCATGAGTGTTAACTCACTTAGATCCATACTGTCTACAAACTGCACAAGATTGAGTCGCTCTCTATGGATACAGACCGCCAGATGTGAGCAGGCAGAGAGGTCATACCGTCATAGATAACCAGTAAGTTGTGAGTTTCAAATATTGGAATAGGACACCTCAAGAAATCAAGATGATTTGAATAATTCTACGAGAATAATTGTTGGTAATTGAATCTGGCCTCTTTTGTGAACTTGAAATAATGGAATAGGACACCTCAAGAAATCAAGATGATTTGAATAATTCTACGAGAATAACTGTTGGTAATTAAATCTGGCCTTCTTTGTTTTTTTAGAACAAGAGTGACAATCAAATTTTTTCTTTAATTTATTATTCTTTGGCAGCTGTTGGTTGTCATCTTGTAGACATATTTTGTTTCTCTTGAGATTACAGCTAGTACTTGCATTGCATATTCATAAAAGCAAATTTTGCGAGACTATCTTAGTCGTAAATAACTCATCACGTGATTAGAAAAAGATTAGAAAAGGAACCCAAAATTCCTTTAGAATATAAGAGTATTTATTTTGTGTCATGCGTGTTATGATTGTATCTGCTTTAGCAAGATGGCGCTCATTCCTAAAATAAAGTCTAACAGTTAAAATGAACAAATCAACTCACTGAATGAGACCAACGCTCACGCACAATGAAATAACGCGTTAGTAAGAGGAAAGAAATGAGAAAAGAAATATGCTTGGACTACGATTTGTGTGTGTGTGTGTTTGATGGAGGGTTTAAATTGGGGGTGGAAAACATGGCAAATTATTTTGAAGATTAAGAACTGAAAAACCACACGAATAAGTGATAAATGGACCACATAACTTAAGTAAAAAAAATCGAATGATAAGGACTTGCACAGCCAGCTTCAAATTAAGAAGTTTTGACAGCCCTTGCTCGCAGCTGTTCGCTTCTTTTATTTGGATATTAATATTCGCATCTCAGCAGCAAAATTAAAAACAGGAAACATTAATCAATTTTTCCCTAAAGTTAGGAGCGTCAATTAAGTTGTGCAAATAGCGCGAGCAGCATTCATTTGTCTATGCTATATTGTTCAAAAGGATAATCAATTTGTAAGAACAAATTACTAGTGCTTGCAACACTCTTTCCATCACAGTGATTTTGTTAGTGTACCTTTAATATTTCATATGGCACCGGTTATTTACTATCTGAATCACTTTTTTGACACCACAAGATCAGTATTTATTACTAAATCTAGGTCAATCATTACTTCTCAATGAATTAGAGCTAAGGTCTAGACTACATCGTACTTGATTTTATTGACTTTCAGCTTTAAAAATAATTAGATTTCTTTTGCACCGAGAGTGACATCGCTGATTTTTCTATTAGGATATAAAGTCTTAAATTTGGTAAGAGATTAAAAAGTTGGCGCTTACTGAGGTCTTACATACAGAGACAGAATCGAGATTTCTTGTTTTTCCTTTTTTCCCTCTTTTCTTTGCAATCCTATACCTGTCATATAACAAAGTGTTAAACCATATAATTAAGTTGTGCGTCACTTTAAACAAAACGTTTTAAACACTGTGAAGACAAAAGCGTGTTAAGGATGCTTCAGTAATTGTCAGGATCCTGGGGAAAGAAAAGGAAGAAATAAGAAAGCATGCGTAGAAATGGATGCATGCAAACAAAAGGAAGATGTGACAATTGCACAGCCCATAGCTGTTGGACCTTGTATGTTTTTCAAAAAACCACATAAGCGAAAAACTCGCTCTGCCCGAGTGTGGCTCAGATCACTATTTGTCCGAAGTAGCGATCAGTCTCGATTGAGTGACCTTGGTCAATGGGTGGACAGCTTTCTAACTCTTCACTCGGACTCTACCTTGTGTGTACGGGATGGCAGCTGCCAAAAAGATGATATTGTGGCATCTGTGAAACTGGTAAGACATAATTAGTGTGAGAAACCAACACTTACCATAGAAGAGATGGTCAACCGATCGACGCACCTTCACTTGAACATCTCGGTTTTGCAAGTGATGGGAGGCGTGAAAGGGGGAGGGGGAGGTTTTTGAACCGTGTGAACTAGGATGGTCCTTGTGGTATATTTCTGTGTTTGTTGCTCTTTTTATTCGTTCTTTTTTCAGAAAACATTCCTGGTTGTCTTCAAAGTTCTTTAGACACATCTAAGATTGCTTCATCATTGTGCTTGCATTTTAGTTGACGTGCGCGCGCCTACAGGTTACCCTTTTATGTTTAGCAATGGGTATTCTTGGGTGATGAGGGTAACTATCAACATCATGTGATCAGCATTGCATGAACAGAGAAGATACTCACCGACCATGAATATGTGCATCATATTTTGTTCCCAATCTATGCTTTACTTTATGTATGTGATTAAAGAGGTACTCAGCAACATTTTCTTTGTTACTAAGAAGGATCAGGAAAATTTAAGATTAGATTTTTATTTTCTGATATGTAACGATTGTGATAATAGTTGATGAAGTGGAGCTGGCATGCATCGAAATAGCAGGGTACTAATATACTGTCATCGGTAAAAGAAATCACGGAGAAACAAAGACAGAAAACTTGACATACACAATTTTTTCTGATAATTTCTGGTGGTACGTGATCAAACACTTCGAAGGTGATGATGATATGGATGATAATGATAGCGCCATCCAAGACTCTAAACTTAATGATATATCATTTTAAATGCTGTTTTCTTTCTTCTAGGTTGATGTGTATCGAGAAATTGTGTTCGGTGAGGGTATGATATCTATCTGTGTACCTGAAGAAGTGCCAACGATGAACAGTAAGTTCCGCAGCAGCATGCTCGGTGTTCCTGACGCGCCTAACAATCAAATGCTTTGGCTATTTTTCTTCTCCCAACATACCCTCTACAAGTGGCTTGTCGCTGTCTGCAGATCCATTCCCGCCGAAAGGTTTAACGAGGTTGCAGTGTCCCAAGTCTGCCATCAACATCTGAGGCAAAAAGGGAAAGACTCGCCTTCTCTTGCTCTGAAAAATCACATTCACCTGTTCTTCCCCTCCAGAGATGCTGGTCACGTTGCAGATAGTCCAGCCATGAACGAATTCAAGATTAGCGTTTTGCCAAATCGTCCTCAATGTGTTAAAAAGAACCAAAAAGGCATTTACAAAGGACCACGAGGTTCGCGGGTCAAATAAATGGGCATGCCATGTCCGGATTTTCCATCTTTTTTAATTTCCTCTTAAAATGTTTTGGCAGCTTTGCTCTGTGTGTGATTTTTGCTTTGAATGGACTTTATCAACACTAATAAATAAATTAAATTTTAAAAAAATCCGATTCCCCTGAACGAACACTTAATGGACTTTTCATAATAATTATTTTTTCGAAACATGTGAATGTCTTTTCTAAAAAAATGGCCGAGCTAAAATGTAATATCATTAGATTCAGCAAAGGGCAGCTTATTGGAGGACATTCTTTCGAAAGGTTTAAAGCTTAATGGTTGTGGCTTGGATTTGAAATTGTGAGGTGTATGGTTCTAATCCCATAAGGAATCTCACCTGGCGTTAATTCCTTGGAAAAAGAGGCGCTCAAAGTGATTTTCCTTTCGCAACACAAGTGTGAATGACACTAATTTAAACTGTGGTAGGAAAATATGGGTTTTTTGGTTTTTTTTTACAAAGATTGGATGATATGGAGGGGAATAGAAGATGGGAGTTTCTTTTACTTGTGTGGATAAGATTACATGAAGGACAGACACAAAGAGAGGGGGAAAAAAGCAGTGAAGGCTACAGGGAGTTGCATAAGTGGTAGGGAAAACGGATGAGGGGGATAGCGAAGAAATGCGTAGGGATTTTCTATAGAATACTTGTCAACATTATTGATCTCAGGTCAAAGCAGAGGCGCGAATTATTAATAGATAAAAACAGAATCAAGTCTCAAACAGGAGAAGGTGATGGTGAGGTAGCAAATGATGTGAGAAAGTAGGAGGTGGTTAGGATGATTGCTTGGGTTTTGACACTCTAGATGTCAACTATTTTAGGAGGTTCTTTCATGCAAGCTTAAGCTTAGCAGTCCTCTAGAGGATTTTTCTGAAAGGACTGGTGCTGCATTTCAGCTCGTTTGATTCAGTTGGTTTGTGTCTGATTTAGAAAGTAATACACATACCGATACACTTCTAATTCGTAAATGTAATAAACGACACCGGTGAAGTTGGCAAACAATCAAATTGAAAGAGAGCGAGAGAGAAGAGAAGAGAAGAGAAGAAGAAGAAGAAGAAGAAGAAGAAGAAGAGAGAGAGAGAGAGAGAGAGAGAGAGAGAGAGAGAGAGAGAGAGAGACAGACAGACAGACAGACAGACAGAGAGACAGACAGACAGACAGAGACAGACAGACAGACAGACAGAGACAGACAGACAGTAGTATAGAAAAATCAACCACAAACCTAGATCTAGCTCGAGACCGACAAATAAGACGAAAGACGTGAAAACATTACAACAGATGGAATTATTTTCAGTCACGTGCATCTTTAGATCCTTAGATCTAGCTTCGTCTGTCTCAACCTCTAACGTTATTTGACTGCTTTCTTTATTTCTATAGACAGACAGACAGACAGTCAGACAAAGACAGAGACAGAGACAGAGGCAGAGACAGAGACAGAGACAGAGACAGAGACAGAGACACAGAGAGAGAGAGAGAGAGAGAGAGAGAGAGAGAGAGAGAGAGAGAGAGAGAGAGACAGACAGAGAGACAGAGAGAGAGAGAGAGAGAAGAGAGAAGAGAAGAGAAGAAAAGAGATGAGAAAGAAAAAAGAAGGTTGAATGCAGCAAACTTTTTGTTCAGAAACGCAAGAAAAATTGTATTAGCTCATCATTTCACAAAGTGATTAAACAAAAAAAAAAAAAAAGAAAAGAAAAGAAACAAACTATGCCATCACAACATTCCTTATGCCCAGAAAGATAAAGAGGATTAAATGAAAGGAACGATGAGGAGTTTATTCCTTCAGTTTTCAAATAATGTTTTAAAAATATTAAAGCTGTTATAAAGACCGCCGACAGACCTTTACCAATCAAGATGTCAAGTAAAATCTATCATTAAAAAAGAAGCGCATTACCTTAGCAAACTGACTAGACTTTTTACTACGGTACTCAATATCTGGAGACTCGTTTAAAGTCTGTGTAAAGGTCTTTCAAAGAATTAAAAAAAAAAAAAAAAGAAATTTAACGTAGAACCTTGTCGAGGCAGGATTGGAACCCCGGTGCACTTATTCCGATAATCGAGTGTGAGCCAGTAAACAAGACTGTAATAAATTTAGTTCATAAAAAAAGGCTATGACAGAATTATTGGAAATAAATTAGTGCTAATATAAAGAATCAAAATTAGATTTCCAAAGAACAGGCTGTCCTACAAGAAAAGGTGACAGTATTATATGTATCATAAGTCAATTTTCATCGACAATGATTCTTATATCAGTCTTGCGAATCCAGAAGGTGAGATCTAGATCTAGCCATTGCGTGTGGACATCTGATTCAATCGCATTGCTATTATAACCAGTCATGTATGATAATGTTTTCTTTGTGTTGATGCGAATGAGTGTATCATTAAATAGAAATAAAGCGGACATAATCCCAATTTTTTAAACGTGAATGCATACATTTTCTTTTTCTTTTTTTTCTTTTTTAATATTGTCAGTTGATCAAATAGGCTGTCATTAAAGAAAAAGGCAATCGTCTTTAGTTAATGTCGCAAATAAAGTATTTTTCTCGAAAATATAGCTTCTAACAGGTTTGTATATGTCCACATTCTTTTTTTCTTTTCTTTTTTTTTTTATTAGTGGCAATACATATATCTTTTTCAAGAATATACCCATTTTATACTAGTAAAAAGGACTGATCGAATTCAGCATCTAAGCTTTCCAATAATGTTATGGTACAGAAACTGCTACTACTACAAAACTACAACGTCAACTAATACTACTTTGCTTCTACTGCTACTGCTGCTACTGCTACTACCACCACCATCATCACCACTGCTGCTACTACTACTACTACTACTACTACTACTACTACTACTACTACTACTACTACTACTACTACTACTACTACTACTACTACTACTACTACTACTACTACTACTACTACTACTACTACTACTACTACTTCTGCTGTTGCTGCTGCTGCTACTACTACTACTACTACTACTACTTCTGCTGCTGCTGCTGCTGCTGCTGCTGCTGCTGCTGCTGCTACTACTACTACTACTACTACTACTACTACTACTACCATATCAAACGAATCTCATTCAACAAGCGGAAGGTGCATGCGGCTGTCACACACAGCTTCTTTGATTTTAAAGGGATACAACCCAATCTGTCTTTAATATCCATTAATTTCAGTCGTGTCCCGTTTACGACAAGATCTAAGTGAATCTGGTCGGTAAGAGGATAGGTTTTCGGGTGGGGAAAAAATTAATTTCAATTCTTTTATTTATTATTACTTCAGTTTTGATCTGGAGATGCTTAGCTTAAGGATTTAAAACTCCGATGTGATTCATCATGTAAACCGTAGGCCTCTGATCAGACCTGGCCTAGATTTAAGTTTTCTCATATCATAGATTGAGGTCAAAATGCTTACATTTTGTATGAAAGAAATTATCGCAAAAAAAAACAAAAAAACAAAAACAAACAAACAACAAACTTATTGTTATTCTTTTACGATAACAGATTTGATATCCAAATACTATTCGAACTTCCAATTAGATTCTAGGTCTGAATATGGATTAGATCGCACAAGTAATAGAGAAAAACAATTTTTAATTTTTTTCCCTCAGAAATTTGGCTTGTTGGACTACTGTCAGGTCACAACGTACTCTGTAGTCTGTAGATCTACCAGTTATCTTCCCTGTCCTGGATGATACAAGGTTAGGAATACCCAGTTCGACTCATCTTGATCAAGTGGTTGAACTGGAACGTTTGATCCCATTACGAGATTGATCAAATCTACTATCAAAAAGATAGGTCTAGTTTTAAACTTTAAAGTATAGAGACATAAGATTAAATTTGCAGCAGCAGAAGACATTGCTTTAGACGAGATGGAATATTAGAAAGAGTCTAGATATAGATCTAGTCTAGCCAAGATTGAAAGTACAATGCATTCCTTTCCGTGTTCAACCATCGACAGAGTGATAGAGAACTAGAATCTAGATTTAGATCTAGACACTAGTAGCAAAGTTAGATCTTTGTAGAGTCATCAATCTTACTTAAATCCAGAGTTGGATTCTAAATTAGCTTAGCTCTGTCCCAGATTGGAAAGTGACATCATTACAAGAAAATTTGCATCTAGAATCTAAATCTAGATCTAGTAGATTATAAATATAGATTTTAGATTCTGGGTAAATTATTTATTTTTTTTACCAGATCTAGAAAAAAATCTAGATTTGAACCTGAATTAGACCTAGAGATCTAGATTAGATCTAACCTAAGTCTGCAAACTTGGAACTTCCTTGGATCGGGCAATTAATTGCTTTAACCAAACAACTAAGGAACCAGAGCCCAGCTTTCAGGCACAACAATGGGTAAGTTTCATATAAGATCTAGATTAAAATTACTCATTTTTAGCTTCCTCATGATTTATATAAAGTTTAGCCGTAACATCAGAAATGTGTAAGTGTTTCAATTCGAAATTAATTATTAAGCATTATAAAATTGTTTCAACAACACTCTAAAGGTTTGATCTCGAAATAAATTTGATAATTTTAAAGTATATATTTTTTGGTTGATTCATTGCTTACTTCGGCTTAATATGTCTTGTCCACCTTGAGAAATCATACTTTTACTGCCTTTCTTCTCAGAACTATTTTTTTAAAAGGCCTTTAAAACGAGATCATTTACTGTCGCAAGAACTTTGATTTGATTTGAACCCTTTTAAAACTAACACCATGCAAACAAAGTTATGGAACGGCGAAAGCACTTTGATCTCTTACTCTTAGTCACAGACTACATGGCTTTACAAGGCCTGTTTAGAACTTCAGTTGTTGCTGTTTTATTTTTTTTTGTTGAACATTGTTTTATTTATTTTAGAAAAATAGAATCTAGGCCTACATTTAATTAATTGTAAAAATAATTTTCAACTTTCTGCAAAAAGAAAATATAAAGGAAAAACTTATTCCAAAACATCTACATATAGTTGATAGAAATTTGTTATGAACTATCTAAGAACTAATTTGAGATTCCTGTTATGTAACTGAGCTTGTTAACTGGCAGTTTTCAAACCTTTAAAAATTTTTAAAATCTACATTATAACTCATCTTGTCATGATACTATGTACCTCAAAAGTTATTCATCCTATCAAAGATCAAGTTAGTAACACCCAAGGTCTAAGCTAACTGAATATCTCTCTCTCTCTCTCTCTCTCTCTCTCTCTCTCTCTCTCTCTCTCTCTCTCTCTCTCTCTCTCTCTCTCTCTCTCTCTCTCTCTCTCTCTCTCTCTCTCTCTCTCCCTCTCTCTCTCTCTCTCACCTTTCTTCTTCCCCTCCTTATTCCCCCTTAGCCAATCATTATTTATTAACTGACTTTCAAATCTTAGTGCAAAAGACCGAGTGCAGGCAACAAAGATGTTGATTTTCATGGTCTTACAAGTATCCACACCATTGTGAAAATGAATAAAGTTTTCTAGACTCACTCTTTAATTTTCACGAAAAAGAATAGAAGACCATCAAAAGAGCATTTTTTGTGCAAAGAAAGAGCAAAGATCCATTTTCAAAGCTTTGATAAATTTTTACAAAGTGGGTCTAAAATTACATGAAACTTTACAGAAAGGCTGTTTTTTGTACCAGATTGCATACTTTCTGTGTGTCAATTCGTGGCTCGAGCTTATAGCTTTTTCATGCATTACAATAGGAATTTTTCCTTTCATTTAAAGAAATCCCTTTAAAAGTGTTTGAACCTCTATTTGAAAGAAGCAAGTATATGCTTAAGTTTTGAAGTTAGCCCTCTTGTCTTTATCTTGTGTATTTTTTTTTTATTATTTTTTTTTTTATTTTTGGAAAGGAAAGAAAGAAAGCAAAACTGATGGATTGTTCTTCTTACCTTCAAAATTAATATTTTGTAGTACAGGATTCTCATTGATGTTTGATTCTAAAAAACGGGTTTTTTTTATCGTAGCTTCTTAAAAAATGAAAATGAAGTTTTTGGTTCGAATTCAAATCACAACTTGAAAAAGTTGCACTGACAAAAAAAATATTGTTTTAAAAAATTTTATTTTGTCCTTTTGAAATACTAGAAAGGAAAAAATCATGATCTTAGTTTAAAACTTGAGTATCGATCCTAGAATTTTCAGTTTTGTACTTACAGGGTCTTCTGAGAGTTGAAAACACAAAGTTCCAAAATGGTGCTTTTGAGTGTGGTTCATTGCTCTGTCACAGAAATGACATCACATGCAAGCATGAAAGAAAGATATGATTTTTTTTAAATATGACACCTTTTCACACCCCTATCCTCTCCTTCCCCTTCCTTTAACCTGTTGAAAATGTCTTTAAAGTACACTTAAATAGTTAATTGCTTGCTGGTGTGAAGGATTTCTTGTCCTTGGTTGAAATAAGGAGTGAAAAGGACTCTGCATATAGCACTGTGTACACACAGAGATCTACAGGCAGTTATGATTCACAGGTTAAAAATTATCAACTGAAAGGTCATACAAATATCCATAGAAACATAAGGGGAGGTGGAGGGGACTGTACTTTAGGGAAACTTATAAATCTAAGCAAAAGACAAATAGCCTAGTATGTTTGTGAGTGAAAGTCTATATCAAGATAAATTTAGGTGCTATAGCTGACTCTCCTACCTAGTTTAAGGGCATAGGTAATCTGTGGCAAGGAATAAAATTTGGCCCTTACGCCTTACGGAAAGTTAAGATTCCCACAAGCTTTGTAATAGACATGATTTTAAAGTTCTCTCCATTTTTTTCAAATTGTTTTCCATTCAAATGTATTGACCATAGTAGAAAAAAAAATTGTTTCGGAGTCTAAAATTTCTGCTTTCAAATACATATATACATGTCTTAAGTTTCAATGCAAAGACACCGATATATTCTCAATACAGGAAAGGATTGAATATTAACTTTACAAAATTTTTATCCTGTCTAGCTCAGGATATAGGTAGAGAGTAACTAGTGTAAGAACGGTCCACCTTTTGAAATTGTGATGGAATGATAAAAAGGTTCCGAGGTATCCATGTATTACCTCCTCAATGACCAATGGAACCATTGCTTGAAATGCTTACCCATCACTTCTAAGATATATTTGCTCTAAAACACGATTACCCTACAACTATAACTGAGTGGCTTGTATACAAGCAAAAGCTTATAACTAAATCCAATAATGTAAAACTGTTTTATTTAAAATAGTCAATTCAAAGAGAGAGAGAGAGAGAGAGAGAGAGAGAGAGAGAGAGAGAGAGAGAGAGAGAGAGAGAGAGAGAGAGAGAGAGAGAGAGAGAGAGAGAGAGAGAGAGAGAGAGAGAGAGAGAGAGAGAGAGGTGGGGGGGGGGGGGGGAGAAGTGGTAGACCATTCTGACTAACTGGTTTTTGTCTAAGATCATGAGTATAGCCAAGCAAACCAGTTGGCATTTGTTGGCATAGAGATAACACTAAATGTGTTGTTTTACATAACATGTTGAAAGTTTTTCCAAGGCCGTTGAGATAGAAATTTGCGAAGATTTGTAGGATCTTTTTTAAAGCCTAATTATGTGCACGTCCTACGCCGACCCCTCCTTTCCTTTTCTTCCCAACTCAATTTGTACGGCTATGTGTGAAGTCTTGAGTTTTCATTTTAGTGTCCTGACTGTCAAATGTTTTAGAATCTATTATTGTGCAAAAGAAACGTTCTGTCATCTATAGCAAGTTTCTTCTTCTCTTTTTAAATGTTTGCATGCCATAATTGTTTCTACTAGTTCGTCCTTTGAAAAGGTCATCGGTGAATTTCTCAAAACTCTAATTCACCCGGACAAATCTCAGCTCGAGTAAGTTTCTAAAATACAGTTCATGGATAGAACAGAGAATGATAATATTCTGACCGTTATAGATTTATCTATAAGAAAATAATAACGCTGGCTAGTGGTTCTCTTGATATTACGATATCTATCAAACAAGAGAACAGGCAGGATTGTACTCTTTAAAAAAAACACATTTCTTACTAGAGAAAACAAACCATAATAATGAGATGTTGATGTAGCCTCCATCTTTGCCTTGCTCGTCTTGATGGCTACACGCTTGGAAGGCTTTGTAAAATTTACTCCACCCTCAACCCTTTAGCCGTGTTAAGGATGCTGCCAGCCATAGGCTGGCCTATCGTTCTATTGATCTGTCTACATGGATCCTAGCTGCGGAGAAGCAGAGGGAGGAGTGTTGTTGCACCATCGATCTGTCTAGGGTGGATTCCCAGACCTGATGGTTATGGGCGCTACAAAGATCGGGTGATGTGCCCGTGTCGATACCCGAAACAGGTTGCATTGGCGCCTGTAGTCTGGGAAGAGTTTTCTCTGAGTTTTCCCTCGGCTGCCGGCTGGCTGGCTCACAAAGAGCTTCCATACCAGAAGTAAGCTCCGATTAAAAGGATTAGACAGCTGCATTTTGTCAGGCTGACATTTTTAATTCTATTCAGGTAAGCCAGGCTCAGCCGTTTTTAGCCTACTTTTGTATTTTTTTTCCTTCCAAAATCGGTTGACATTTGAACCACGAGAAAAGACGATTCTGATTCCCTTGTCATTCTTTGAAACGTGTTAGTCACCATAAGATCTGCTCGCGTCAGATCAGCTGTTTGTCGAGATAGGAGCATATTTAGTTCATCTTTATCGTGAGCATTCAAATAGTCCTCATAATATTGTAACATCCTCCATTTTACTACAACTATTCTTTTAATTCACTTCCTTTAATAACATAATTTAAATTCACCATTATAATATTGATGCATTGCACGAGGTCGATCGTGTGATTCCGTTATAAGTCGTTGGTAATCAGCAGACAGAATGGATCCTGCTTGGGGCTCTTTTTTAACACGTACTGGAAATCAGTGGGTGTGTAATTTAACATAGATTAGGTACGACAGGTTGATCTGCGATTCTGTTTATTTTAATTATTATGAAATAAACAATTGAAATCGTTTGGGTTTTTTTTTCCTCATTTTTATTGTCCCATCCGGAATTTAAGCTCATCGGAATTCATTGACGAAAGCTGTACTTATGTAATGATGGTTCAGTTGCCGTTTGCTTTGCAGTTTTTAAAATAACAAAGCGATTGAATTGTCGCGAGTCTGCATAGATGATGGCAGTGTAAGTACGATTTAAGTAAATTTGTTTTATGAGATTATTATGATTTGATGTACAAAGCATCTTTGATTTCAAACTTTCTATGAATGCTAACATTTACACGTCTACAAAAAAGCCAATCGATCATTAAAATTGAACCACGTCCCGATTTCACAGTTTTGGAGCGAGATTATCTTTACTTTTATTGTATGTAGTGGCAGTGATTTTTATGTAATTCTAGATCTTTGGGCATGGGAAATCCAGAAGAACTCACGTGAATTTTATTACTTGCTGAATCCTGAATGCTTGATAAAAAGAACTTGCACATTTACCACTTTTCTCTTCTCAATAGGGGATGCCTTACTTTCTGAAACATTTTAGGATCTTTAGTTTTGCTGTATTATATATTTCTCCTTAACTTTTTGCAAATATTTGCAAAATGGTCCAAGTTAGGGTCTAGTACTCTTCTACATGTTGTCACAAAGGAAAATTGCGACTACTGTTCCACTCAATGCAATAAAAAGAAGAGCAGAAAAAAAATAAATAAAAAGAGAACGCTGTAGTCAACGCACGAGTGTGGGTGCATCTAACCCAAGTTATGCAAGAAAACAGACGCCTTTGAATTCGGATGTCGGTGCTTTTTTAACATACTTGGTGCAATGTATTTATGTTTTGGCCGGATGCCACTTTTCCACTGGGCCAGACTGGACAGTATTGTAAGAAACGAGACTTTGTGTGTAATTTAAAGCTGGTATAATAGAAAAACGTACGCCTTCCCAAATATTCTTAAAAAGACTAGACTGTATTTAAAACAAAGCGATGTTTTGAGATTCCATGATGATTTAGGCTTTTTCTATATTTTCTATAATTTGCTGTCGAAGCCAAGCAAAAGATCGACCGCCGAATTGAACTGCGTGATGACATAGCAGTCACATTTTTCTTTGCGTTTTTCGACCAGTTTAATTTATTCTAAAGATTTCAAGCCAAAGTTCTGTCTACAAGTGCCATGCTTATTCATACAGTACTTTTTTTTTTCTCTATACTCTCACGATCCAGGTGCTAAGCCAGGCAAGCACGCCCGTAACCCTTCGGCCGGCGGTGACGGCTCGCCTCTGGCCAAACGTTCTCCAAAGGGCAAGCCCTCCAAGGGGAGTGAGGTCGCCTCCAGCCCAGAGCATTCGCTTGTCCATACTGGTGCTGGCGGAGCTGGCGACGCAGGGTCTTCAGATCAGCCATATCAGCCGGATATCACTGACGACGCGAACTCTTCGGAAAAGGAGAACATTGTCGGTTTCTCCTCTTCCAGCTCTAGTCTGAAAGGCGGCGGGAAGAAGTCTATACGAGCCGAAGACGACAGATCGTCTCCTGGGGTTGACAGGACTAAGTCACCAGTGCAGAACGGGCAGCTGGAAGAGGAAGTTGAGGAGACAATTGTGGCGAGCCAGCAGAGTTCGGTCAGGATGGAGCCGCAGCAACAGCAGCAGCTGGAGCCGCTGACACCTCTAGTCATCAACGAAAACCAGGATATCTCTATTCCAACTCAGCGTCATGGGCGTCACCATCCTCAAGCCACATCAACTCCGGCAGCTAATGGCCAGTTTAGGACGCCGCCTCTCAGTGAGTTTCCGAGATGTCTTTTCGTCCCCTTTCTTAGACTCTCTCTCTCTCTCTCTCTCTCTCTCTCTCTCTCTCTCTCTCTCTCTCTCTCTCTCTCTCTCTCTCTCTCTCTCTCTCTCTCTCTCTCTCCCCCCTCTCTCTCTCTCTCTCTCTCTCTCTCTCTCTCTCTCTCTCTCTCTCTCTCTCTCTCTCTCTCTCCTCTCCACCATCCTTTCTACATTCTTTCCCTTTCATCTTTGAACAAGCGCTTACGCTTGTTACATGACGTGTTGTGATGCCTTTTGCTCTTAGGTTTTCACTGGCAATGTTTACTTTTACTTTGGAAGACTTTCAAAAAACGCTGCCAATTTCTAATATTGGAAAATCTGACAGAGTTATAACTAGACATTTGAGGTTCAAATCGTTTTTCAAAATTTCAGGAATGTCATGAGATCAAATCTCATAAAAACTACAGTTTTTATGCAGATAGTGAGAGAGGTTTGAGGAAATGAACACTGCAACAGTCAATAACAAACTTACCTTATCTCTCTCTCTCTCTCTCTCTCTCTCTCTCTCTCTCTCTCTCTCTCTCTCTCTCTCTCTCTCTCTCTCTCTCTCTCTCTCTCTCTCCAGAGTGTTTTTTCAGGAGACTATTTAAAGCATCCTCCATTTATAACCGCCCTCTGTCGTACTTGTCTGATAACTATACAAAGCATGTTTTCTAAGCGTGCACATGCCTTGTAACTTGTAGTATGGATAGTCTCTCCGTTCATTTTATGACAGTGATAATCAACCAGGAGCTCTTTTAAACTTTGATACTGAACAATAAATAATGCACAATTTTAAAAGTAAATTCAGGCTGTGTATAGTATACCACGATGTAAACCCGCTTTCCCCCATAATTTCTAAAAGTCCCGCATTATTATGCAATTGAAAGAAGTAACAGTAACTAGAGCCGCGAATTCACTGTTCGTGATCAACTGAGCTTATCAGAAGAGCCGTTCAATCAAAGTCTGTTCCGTTATTGAACGGCAAAGATTGCCTCCTGCAGTTTGACAGTGGGTAAACGTGGTACCAAAGTCTGACTGCCAATAAATGATTAGGATCCTAAAGTTAGTTTGCTTTGCTCAGAAAGAGCAATGATAAAAGACAAGTCAAATAGACGTCGCGACCTCGCTCAGCTTCATTCTGTATTTGAATCTTTGTTACCCTGGCCTTCAGCTTAATGAGTCACTTCCCTCGCGCTGCTCACTGGTGATCATTAGATCGCGCGTGAGATAGCCGATGCCCATGACTTGTGCCATTCTCTGGAGATGGGTGGGGATTGGGATAGGGGGGAAAAAAGTGTGTGTGTGTGTGTGTGGGGGGGGTTGTGACTTTCAGGTAGGTGAGAAGCGACGAGGCATACTAGACTAACCTGTTTTTGCGGTGTGAAAGCTGCAAAATTAATGACGTCACCGCACCAGCAAATCGGAATCAATAGGGCAGTCTCGATGTTGACTAGGCCTGCTATGCGGGTAGACAGTATCCCTTAGACTTGAAAGGGAAAGTGGGAAGAGAAGACATCGGGTGATCGCTTTTTATGTTTACGTGTTTGGTGTATCATTTTCATGTTACATACATCATTGAAATGTGATCAGCTGTTTTTATGGAGCTCGTATGCTGCTTATGGGGAGGATTGTTTTGAATTCTAATAGGATATATTTAGAAAGTTCTGACCTTCCAGAATGAGTCGAGTATCGTATCGATTTTATTTCTTCCTGCATAAAATATAGAAAAAAAAATGATTACAAACATCATAATTGTATCAATGACCATTCAAGTGAAAGAAAAAAAATATATGATGCTGCGTAAGAATTAAAAATGATCATGAAACAGTCACCATTTTGATCTTAAGACGGAGCAAACAAGAACAAGACCAGTATTGAAGATAAAAAAAGTTTGTTTTTTTCCCTTGCTTTTTATATGGTTTGTAAATTGTCCTTTTTTAATATAATATTTGGTACAGTTTAGTCCTTGTTAACCTCGATATAAAATTATCGCAAGCATCGGTGGAAATAAGACGTTATGAACTAATAGCAAGACTTAATGTGCGACTCAAATCACAATTTAATTCAATCGAACGCCTACACCTGTCGAGTCTAAATGAGTAAGCCGGCGCTGTGTCATCACTTCCTCCCACCACACCCGGCGTTGCTTATTCAGGTGGCGTAATTTATTATAGAGGCTGCATTCCATTCACCGCATCAATACTCAATACAAACACTATGTAACCGTATGCTTTCATTCGAATCCTGCCTCTCAGTGAGCTCAGGATTCCGCCTTGTGTTAGATTATCATCCCGGGTATTTTCACCAGAGGGTGAGAAACCCTTTCGCGTGATCCTTAGGACGTAATGGAGACTTACTGTATCCGTTGCGTATTTGGGGCGATTGTAGGGAAACCTTTAGTGCTTGAGAGAGAGAGAGAGAGAGAGAGAGAGAGAGAGAGAGAGAGAGAGAGAGAGAGAGAGAGAGAGAGAGAGAGAGAGAGAGAGAGAGAGAGAGAGAGAGAGAGAGAGAGAGAGAGAGAGAGAGAGAGAGAGAGAGAGAGAGAGAGAGAGAGAGAGAGAGAGAGAGAGCGCAGACAGACAGAGGGAAAGAGAGAACAAGTAAGAGTCGGTGTGGAAAGGAAAAACAAAATATGGTACAAGTTTTGAGTATAATCCTCCCTCCCCTATACTTAACTCTTTCTCCTGAAAGCCCATTACCTTGTTTCCCACCTCACCACGTACTGGCGTTGGGCTGATTTACATACATGTACTTGATTGGCAGGCAAGATTTTTACGGTGGTTTTGTTCAAGGCGTGGGCATTGTAGTAGCGCCTCAGTATGGGAATTTGGTTTTCTAGAATGACAAATCACATAATTTATGATTTTCACTAAGTAATAGCGAAGCAGATTTATACTACATAGTGCGAAAAATAAAAGAATATAATAAATTAAAAAAAAAAAGATAAATAAAATAAAATTGGAGTACCACTGTCAATATCACTATCGCGATTACCACTCATCCATGCCCTCTTATCCCGACTTCCACACTCCTCTCTCTCTCTCTCTCTCTCTCTCTCTCTCTCTCTCTCTCTCTCTCTCTCTCTCTCTCTCTCTCTCTCTCTCTCTCTCTCTCTCTCTCTCTCTCTCTCTCTCTCTCTCTCTCTCTCTCTCTGTCTCTCTCACACACACACACACACAAACTCTTTCTCCTCTCTCTCACACACACACAAACTCTTTCTCCCTCTCTCTCTCTCTCTCTCTCTCTCTCTCTCTCTCTCTCTCTCTCTCTCTCTCTCTCTCTCTTTCTACATATCCTTTCTACTCAATCATTTTATCAATATTTACTTAACTACTCGAAACTAAAATTAGCAGGATGATTCTCAAAGATTATATACACCACAACGGGACTAAGGTATTACAATGTTGTAAGAAGAGCGCAGCGTGACATAACTAATTTTACGCTAACCGTGTCAAACTGCTGTCGCTATAACCGTGAACCGTTCCCCATATTGCTATGGGTGATACAATATATATTTATATGGCATTTATGATGATTTAAAGAATTACTTTAAAAAAAAGGTATAAAATGTTTGATTCGAAAGAGTTAGTTGAAGACAAAGGGAAAGAAAGTATAAATTCAAATTTTACCTCTTAGAATCACATTGGAAACTATTACTTTAAAACTAAACCCAGTTTGCCAAAATAATGTGCCCTGTCTCTGAATCTGCGACGAAACTTTTATTGAATGAAAAGAAGTGGGGAAAAAAGAGAAGGGGCTGTTAAGAAACGCAAAACAAAGGACCAATTAACTGAATAATGTACAAAGGCGAATACATATTATTATTTATCTCACAGCCAATTCCAAATAAAAGGCCTCTGATTGAACTACATTAGTTTCCACTCACATTTGAATCCTATTTCGATCGTATGCCATTCATCTAATTCAATATAAGCTTAATCTAACACAAATAATAATTAAAATGTAACATGTAGTGTTTATGAGACCAGACACGTGAATTAACGGGTTACACTGCTTCTTTTCCCCATTATCTTATCAGACATGTCCGTTTAAATCGATCATTCTGTCCTTACAACAGAAGATAAAAATTAATAATGCTGTTGTACATAACCGACTACATTTTTTTGGCTTCTCCATAAATGTATCTTAGCTCAATCCACCGCCCACTTTCTGTCTGTCTGCCTGTCTTTCTCTCTCTCTCTCTCTCTCTCTCTCTCTCTCTCTCTCTCTCTCTCTCTCTCTCTCTCTCTCTCTCTCTCTCTCTCTCTCTCTCTCTCTCTCTCTCTTTCTTTCTCTCTCTCTCTTTCTCTCTCTCGCTCTCTCTCTCTCTCTCACACACACACAATTTATCTCTTTTACGTTCTATTGCCTTCTCTCGCTCACTTTTTTCAGCCCAAAATCTTCCTCTCCATTCTCGCCCTCCCTTTTTCTCGCTTTACCATACTTTATTTTCAATGCGGTTTTCTTCTTTTTTTTTTATCATTATCAACAAAGATTTACCACACCGCCAATCGATTTTGCCTTTCCTGCTTGTGTCCCATAAGAGATTAATCTCTAACTAAACCGATTTTCTTCACGGTACATTCCTGTCGATAGGCACGTGGGTCCGATGGTTGCATGTAACTTTATTTTGTTTTCTTATTATCCGCGTCTATGGTAAACGGTTAGATGGTGTGTGATTTTTATGTCCTGAACAAAGTGGGATACTGTGATCAGAGATTATACATGTTTTCCTGGTTTACACAATAGGACAAGTAGTGATTTAATCTTGCCTTGAAACATAGCGGTGAAGTTGGCTAGGCTTTAGTTTATAGTTTTCCATGAGGGGAAAAGTTTTTCTGAGTCAATTATTTGGAGAAAGCCATTTTTATATCTTTGCATTTGAATCTTATGGCATATGAGTTTTAAAATCGAATTAAAATATCATTTTGTGCGAAACATTGAGTGGTAAGAGGATTTTCCGTTGTTGTACTTCTTAGCGTCCGGAGACTAATGTTTTCACCATTCACCTCTTTGTTGTCATAATAATTTTTTGTTCCTTTTTTTTTTTTTTTAATAGACTTGCGATCTTTTCCGGACGTCCATTTCTAAGTTGAATGGGCTTGTTTTAAGAAAAAATGAACATTAATGTGCGGAACATTATTGTCCATAATTTTCAACTATCGTTTGAGCTTTCATCTTTGATATCATGGAACCAGAGAGAGTGGACATAATTATGTATTTATCCTCTCTGATGGAACGTGTAAACCACAGAAGTATTTGACTCGCCCCCAAAGAACTTCGGGACGTGTTCGAAGGACAATTGGAAGGTGAGGGGTAGATATAGGGCTGGCTGGCGATCTATGACCATTTCAACTTAAACGTGCCGTAGGCGACAGATGGTGCTGTTTGCCTTTGACAAGATCTCACATGCAGATTTCCCGTTATCCTCTTGGTGAGAGATTCAGCCGTACTGAACATTGAGGGCCCCTTCCCTCCCCCCTCACCCACAACACACACCATCATTGATCCTCGCACGGGTTACGTAAATGATGAAGACGACTGTCTCTGTCAATGATCCCTGCCCACAACAGAATTTAGTGCTTCTGCACCGATTGCGATAGTTCTGGATTCTTCATTAGTGCATCAATGGGCAAGACCGAAGCAGTTCTCGAAGTGGGTGAAAAAGATGCTCGTGTTGTAATTTGTTTTAACTATATTGATGGTTGTATGGGTGATTCTGATTAACAAAGAATACCCTATGTATACCTAATTTGATGCGGTTAGTGTCCGTGTAAGAACGTAGTTGACTTTAAGGATTTCAGAACTGCTACTCTACTTAATTTGTGTTTTCGGTGGTTAAGAGAAAATGTGGTTTAAATCCATAATTAGTCGCTTGGAAATAATTAACCGAGGACCAATTTAGGGAGTCTGACTCTGAAAGAAGTCTTTATCAGTTAGTTTAATACGGGTTTACTGAACTTTTCGGAAGTTCTTCGAGGTTTGCTACGTTGAAATAAAAAATGATAAAACTATTTTTGTGAAGAAGGTTCCTAGGTTTCAATGGATTTTACTTATGTTGTTTTTTCATTAAATTCAAGGAAATTCGAGTTTTCATTGTGCGAACAAATTGATGTAAGTTTTAAAGCTAGTTTGTTTGCATGTAACAAGGGCACGCAATGCCTTTTCTATCCGTATAACTATGCTGATGCTTTTAAATTTGGTTTTTGAGCACTTAAAAATTTGTTTTGTCAGATTGAAGATGTTTCAAATTTTTCAACTATAGGAAAGTTAAGACCTCTTAGAATCGTTCCACGTCATTCAATATCAGGCTAAACAACTCCTCTTGTATTTCTGCCCGGTTTATAACCTTCAAGTTCTAATAATTCTAAAAGTTAACTGATTGCGTTCGAAACCTAATACTTCAAAGTTAAGCAATTCAAAATATCGGCAAAACGTATCGAGAGATACAGACAGACAGACAGAGGGGGAAAGGGGGAGCGCTTGTAATTTAGGCACACCCAAACTAAAGCTATTAACTTTGGCTATCCGGAAAATGGTAATTTTTATTGCTTTTAATTTGAAATTTGGTTTTACTATTCAATCCATGGTCTACACCCATGAAACAATCTAAGATGTATCTCTGCATGTTGTGTAAAAAATTAGCAGCTTTTAGCAACAATAATACTATACAACGGCACAACACTAACTGGATACACAGAGGCAATTGGATTCAGATGAACTCTACCGAGTTTTCAAGCGCCCCTTCATATTGTATTGTACTAGTAATGCTTTTTTTTTTTTTATCTATTATTACCTAAGCAGATTCCCAACACGTTGTGGGTGTTAATTAAAATAGGACTACAAAGCAAAAATTTTCCCAGTGAAGCAAAATGTGAATGGGTTTAATGAATAATTAATGCCATTCTCTGATCCTGCTCGTCTATGAACAAGATCGCATCATGAGCCCCCAACTGACGTGACAATCTTGCCCGTTTCTTTCTCAACGTGTTGATGATGCTATGTGTGACGGCTGGACTGGTCGACGGCGCCACGGGATACAATGAAACTCATGAGTTGCTTCTGGCTGTACTGAAATGTTTAATTAGTCCATCACCTCAAGACAGGGTGTATTGCCTTTCGTCGCTTGTAACTTTGCAGTGTTATGTCGTAGAAATGAGAAAATGGTGGCTGGTGGAAGGGAGAAACGTTCTTGTGTTATTATAGGTAACAAGATCAGTAATAACGTTATCATAGATATCCAAGATAAAACTATGCACAGAGTGAAGGTTTTAGTGGTCAGTTCAGAGGCGTGCTTTGACTTCCCGGTCAACGAACGGTAACAGAAATGTTCTCATAGCTCGCCAGTGTAATATGAATCTGTCGATCCGATCGAAAGCTTAGCAAATTTTAGTACAGCACAGTTACAGTCGCTGTCGTTGCTGGTTAATCCTATTACAGTTTGCTTACATCAAAGTCACTGCGGTAGGGAAGCCTTTTTTATGACCTAGGATCAGGTATTTTAACATCAGCTGTGCTTGTTTCATAGTGAAGGTCCAATCTATTCCTACGTTCCAATTTCATTCTTTTTTAATGTAAAGGTGCGGTTCTCTCTCTCTCTTTTTTTTTTTTTTAAAGTTTTGTATTGTTTTGCATCGTTAGCCAAGCGGCAGATTTAGATGGTTGTAGGTCATTGTAGCGTAGCCAGTCGTGGTGTGCAAGTTCTGTTTGGTAGTTCCTGGTATACCAGGATACCAGAATGTGATGTAAGCTTGTTCCCGAGTCATCGCTAGCGCTGTGACAACTCGGTTTTCAGGACACAGTTCACCACAAATCTTTAACTGCCCGCTTACCTCCTTCCAAAACGGATCCTTTTTTGCTTGAAGAGACAAGCTTGAAAGAATTTCAACACTTTTAATTGAGTAAACGTGTAAGGATTCTGAAAGGTAAACAAGAGCAATTAATCTTCGGTGTGTGACCCGTGACACCCCTGGCTTTCTGTTTTCTTGTTGTAGGATAATTTGTGGTTAGGATAGTTTTCTTTGGTGCAGAATGTAGACCAATTACTCGAGAGTGTTAATTTTTTCGAAAACCAGAATGATATCAACAGTGTCTGAAATTACTAGAGAAAGCATAAAATTTCTTCTTAACTACATCGTGTTGTTTTTCATCGACTTATTAAAAGCAAGCTCATAGGTAATAGAGCATCGTTTTCAATTGCTTTATATATAGATTATATCAGATAATACTTGTGAAATCAAATCAGATTAAAGCGACAGTTCTCATATATCAGATACACGCAGCTGTTATTTGTGGGTTGTTTTTTTTTAAGTTTAAATAAATTTCAATCACAATTTCAAGCTGTTTGTTATGTGTTTGACGATAGAACACTGTCCGTTTCCTATGGCGTTTGAGCAGTGTTTTTCCATGTTGTAAGGATAAAAAAAATCTTTGTTTTTTTTCTAATCATTGAATTTCAAAACTCACAATATCTTATATGTTTTTTTTCTTTTTTAAAATACATTATTGTTGACTTTTGCTACCGTAATTCAATTAATCGACATTCCTACTCGTGCTTTCTTCAAGAATTTATAATTTTTAGTAAATTTTCATTGTTGATTATTCTTACGTTTATAATGTAACCATTCCGTTAAAATTGATTGCCTTCGTATTCGGAATCGACAGACAATTATTTCGTATTTGAGGAATTGAACAGTGCCATCACATTATGTTTATTAAATGCGATGAAAAATCTTAAGAGGTCGTGAGCCTTTTACATGAACAATGTACCTGTGGCGACGCTCTACGTGATTACTGGATTTATATCGCCACAGTGCTTTCCTTTTGGATTAAAAAGGGAAAAGAACCACGATGCAGAGGAATGGCCACGTGAGGATCTCATGTGAGTTATTGTATATTATGTTTATATTGGCAGTAAACTAACTGTTGCTCTTTACTTTGAAAAGGCAGAGTGATACAATTTACAATTTGATCTACGTGTACTTCTTTTTCACGTCGAATAATATGAGCGGCTAAGCAATGGGGAAAATAAATCTGCTGAACAATGATTACTATGAACTACTACTACTACTACTACTACTTCTTCTTCTTCTTCTTCTTCTTCTTCTTCTTCTTCTTCTTCTTCTTCTTCTTCTTCTTCTTCTTCTTCTTCTTCTTCTTCTTCTTCTTCTTCTTCTTCTTCTTCTTCTTCTTCTTCTTCTTCTTCGTCTTCTTCTTCTTCTTGTTCTTCCTCTTCCTCTTCCTCTTCCTCTTCCTCCTCCTCCTCCTCCTCCTCTTCTTCTTCTTCTTCTTCTTCTTCTTCTTCTTCTTCTTCTTCTTCTTCTTCTTCTTCTTCTTCTTCTTCTTCTTCTTCTTCTTCTTCTGTTCCCCGTTCTGGTATTGTCGTGGTTCGTTCCTTCATCGACAAATGGACAAGATGACCCTAGATATGAAGGTATTTATGATTCTTTACGCACTCAAGGATGTGCTGAGCCTCTGACATAGTTGAACAGGAAATGGACGGACGGATAAATTTGATACCCCCCCCACCCCCCCTTTTTTTTTTTTTTTTTTGAAAGGCTTTTTTTTTTGTTGTTTTCGTCTCAAAGGTTGACATATATAAAATGTCAAAAGAAGGCCTAAAATTGCCTTCATTTTATTTCTACATCTGTTTTGATCTTGTGCAAGTGATGTGTTTGTCTCGCCTCATAAACTTCCGTCTTGAAACTGGGTGTGTGCTGTGATTTTAATGTGTGCAAAACATCTTGTGGTGGTGATTTTAAAAAAAATTTTTTTTTGTTTTGTTTTGAACCTAGGAGCATCCCTTTAATTTAATCAATATCACTGTTCGTTTCCACATGCAAATCACCGTTACGCCGTGAAATGAAATTCATTTCCTTCCCTGTCCTCCTCCCGTTGGTGCCGGCGGCTGTCAAAACCATTGAAACGCCAATTTACAGTTTAACTCTCTCTCTCTCTCTCTCTCTCTCTCTCTCTCTCTCTCTCTCTCTCTCTCTCTCTCTCTCTCTCTCTCTCTCTCTCTCTCTTTCTCTCTCTCTCTCTCTCTCTCTCTCTCTCTCTCTCTCTCTCTCTCTCTCTCTCTCTCTCTCTCTCTCTCTCTCTCTCTCTCTCTCTCTCTCTCTCTCTCTCTCTCTCTTTCTCTCTCTCTCGCTCTCTCTCTCTTTCTCTCTATCTCTCTCTCTCTCTTTCTCTCTCTCTCGCTCTCTCTTTCTCTCTATCTCTCTCTCTCTCTTTCTCTCGCTCTCTCTCTCTCTTTCTTTCTCTCTTTCACTCTCTCTCACACACACACACACTCACACACACAATCTCTGAATGAAGGTTGGATGCAGCTCAAAGAGCATGAAAGTGCTGCTGTTCTAGTTAAGAGTTGGGTGAAGCTGGCTATGTGGAACTATGGCAGTAATGGAACTTAGTGGCAGGAAATGTTAGATCTAGCCCTCGGAAAATGGTAATTGATCTTTTGAACTTGGATTGGGGAGCCAAAGTTGTGGTTACATTGCATGCAATCACAATATTCGAATTGTGTCTAAGCGAGGCCCGTGTGAGGCTGATGATAAAAGTGAAAGGGGGAAAAAGATAACCGCCCCAGGTTTTAACTCTAGCATCTGCGTCTACATACAGGTTTTTTTTGTCAATAAATGTCGGCTTCAAGTCTAGTTTGGGGCATACACCATGAGCAAAGTAGAATCGGCAGAAGAGTGTACTGTGGTTACAGTAGTCGTCAAAGTAAATAGACTTTTTGTTACGCGGCCACCAGCATGTCAATATAGGCTCCGTCCACCCCATCCATTCGACATCCTCAGGTACTTGTGCAGAGCTGAGCCTGATGGATTAGAATGTGGGTGATTGGTACTATTTGGTATACTTCTATGGTGGGGGAATTCAGGACAACGATGGCGAGATAAAATTGTAGTTCACATGTTGTTGCGGAAGGATGGGAAACAAATTTCTAGACCGTAGATGCCGTACCTTCTTAGCTCTTTCGTCCTCAGAATAAATGTTTATAAATCTACAACAGTCTGGATCTCTCTCTCTCTCTCTCTCTCTCTCTCTCTCTCTCTCTCTCTCTCTCTCTCTCTCTCTCTCTCTCTCTCTCTCTAACTTTCTTTCTTTCTTTCTCTCTCTCTATCTATCTATTTGTCTCTCATAGACATATACACTGTTATTAGGTGGTTTTCATATTGGGCAATCAGCTTAGGGTTTCGTTCTATATCTAGGAAAAGAGGAAGAATATTTTTTAAAAGTAAGTTATTGTTCATGTATTTCGTTTGCAAGTCTAGTCATCGATCATACTATGTTTTGCAGTTTGTTAATTGTAGGCGACAGCTTTTTACAAACGCATCTATACTGGTTG